>ANSM01004152.1:0-40834 GCA_000347735.1 Cercospora canescens BHU | reverse complement strand
CTCCCAGCCCACGGGAGCTGCGGCTGCCGCGCAGCAGCCCAAGGTCGTGCAGACTGCTTTCATACATAAGCTATACAAGTTCGTTACCGGCACGCCCATCCTGCCTTCGCCCTCCCACTGACGTCTGCTTGTAGCATGCTAGAGGATCAGAATATCCAGCATCTTATCTCGTGGTCCAGCACCAATGAGAGCTTCGTCATGTCTCCATCTTCCGAGTTCTCCAAAGTCTTAGCGTACGTTGACCCAATGCCATGATGATCACGTGCTGCTCCCGTCTCATGCTGCGACAGGCAATACTTCAAGCATACCAATATATCGTCCTTCGTGCGCCAGCTGAACATGTACGGCTTCCACAAAGGTATGTGTTGCGACCTGCTTGGTCGACCAAGGAGCATTACTGACCCCGTCCAGTCAGCGATGTCTTCCACACCGGTTCTCCCGACTCACCACTGTGGGAGTTCAAGCACGGCCAGGGCAACTTCAAACGCGGTGATCTGGTCGGCCTGCGCGAAATCAAGCGTCGAGCGTCGAGGCATGCCTTGATCCACCGCGACTCCTTCTCGACCGCTCCAAAGATGCCCACGCCACAACCACCTGGCACGCCCATGGAGCCCATGCCAGACCCGGTCGAGGCGAGGCTCAACATGCTCGAATTCAATCTCCACGACATGCATGTCCGGCTGTCTCGATCTGAAGAAGCGTACTCCGCGATCAGTACCAAGTATCAGACGATGCTCGAGGGCTTAGCAAAATGTCACCAGTGGAACAATGACCTCTCTTCCCACCTCCTCACTGTCGTCCCCGATCCCGACAATCCAGTCCATCGCGATGTATATGCCATGCGAAATGAGATTCGGCAGCATCTGGACGCCCTTCGGGCGCTGGACGAGCAGCAGCAGCAGCACGAACCTCTCTTCGCGCATCGGCAATCCTTCTTCCAACCCAACAATAATCACAACGCCCCCATGGAGCCCGCCGTCCCCATGTCGCCTCGACAGCGACCTTTTGATGAATCACGTCGTCCATCGCTACAAGGCTCATCACTGCACCCACCCTCGCGTCCCTTGGGTGTACGAGCACCTGTGCCACAGTACCTCCAGGCGTCCCCCCGACGATATGGATCTATCGGCACAGGAAATAGTGGGGCATACTCGCCTACAGCGCCGAGCAGACCTCCTTACGCCAATTCCTTGCATCCAACACCATCTGCACCCACTGCACCTCCCCAACCGCCTCAGCAACAGCATCCACTAGCCACCATGACTTCACCGCCGACCAACGTCCCGCGACGACATACTTCGGCGGACATTCGCCTCCAGGGCTGGGAAGGCGGACAACCTCCACCTCTTGCCCAGTACCCGACAGGCACCTCTCCATATCAGTCTGGACAGTCCTCCGGAGCGTGGCCTTCGTCACCACGTGGGCCAACAAACCCTGGAGATCAACACATACGTGACACGTTGGCGCAATACGAGCTGCCTCGCGTATCGCGTCCAGGCTCGCGACCACATTCGCCCGGCCCACCAGAGTCGGGTCCGCCGAGCTTCAACAACAGTTTTGCTCCTCCCAGCTATGCCAACCCAAATGATGCTGGCTGGCAACTGCCTGGAGCACGATTCCCTTTCAAAGGGCTTACGGATGGAAGTCGAAGGAGTAGTATGGCTTCGAACGTGCACTCGCTGCTCAACCCTGCAGATACCGCGGAGCGTGACGGCGAGGATGAGGGCGCGCCAGACGACATACGGAAGCGTAAACGGTTGTTATGAAAAGAGCTGGGTACTCCGGAGGCGCATTTGCATTGCTGTTTTCAGCGTTGGATACCCCTGGATCGAACACGCCTTGACATTGAGAAGGCAGTGACATTGCTATTTAGATTTGAACGTGGGTGGCCGCTGTCGTGTAAAAGCAATATCGAATTGCCATGTTGGTTGCATTTCCCCAATTTCCCTTCGTTCCCGACTTTGTGATCAGAGGATGGGAAAGCACAGCACGTGGGTTTCGGCACAGAAACAAGCTTTCTGCTGTGGGTCTTCGGGGTTCTTACTAAAGCCTCACCGCAGCTTTCACGTCTCACCTTGCGTACATCAGGTTTCTCGCCGAATTATTGCATGTACATGTAGCTTTGCAGTATCACGATTGTTGAACGAACACCGAAGGGCTCGTCAAGATGAGTGCGGTCGACCTCAAGGAAGTTCACGACTTCCTTGTCGAAATCGCCTACAAGGCGGGAGAAATGATCACTGCGGCCACGCCGGCTGTGTCTGGCCACGGGACCAAGAAGAATAGTGCGGATTTGGTCACGGAGACGGATCAGGCTGTGGAGAATATGGTTTCGGAGGAGCTGAGTGGGAAATACCCCGATTTTGGGTGAGTGGCTGGTGTGAGAAGGAGAGGGTTCGATTTGATTTGTGGCGGAAGGCTGATGATCTGGTCATGTCGTAAATAGGTTCATGGGAGAGGAGACGTATCAGCCCGGAGATAAATTGGCGGATAAGCCGACGTTTATTGTGAGATATTCTCCTTGACAGATGGCGATGAATGTTCCGTGTGGGTGGCGGGTATTGTGTTGACATGATAACACACCAGGTCGATCCCATCGACGGCACGACAAATTTCTTCCATGGCCATCCCTACGTCGCCATCTCCCTCGGTCTTGCTATCAACAAGAAGCCCGTTGTCGGCGTCATTTATAACCCTTTCACCCACACTCTGTACACCGGAATCCGTGGCCAAGGTTCCTTCATCACCAGCCCCCAGCACAAAACTCCCACCAAACTCCCCCTCCGCTCTCCAGAACCCTTCCAAGATCTCTCGCACTGTCTCGTGGCTGTCGAATGGGGCAGCGATCGCGATGGAAATGACTATGATACGAAGGTGAAGACGTTTTCGAAACTTTGCGCCAGCAAAGAGAGTGGTGGCGCGATGGTGCATGGAATTCGGAGTTTGGGGTCGGCCGAGTTGAACCTTTGTGGCGTGGCGAGTGGGCACTTGGATGTGTATTGGGAGACGGGATGCTGGGCTTGGGATGTCTGTGCTGGTTGGGTCATTCTCGAAGAAGCGGGCGGCAAGATGGTAGGCGCCATGAAGGGGGATTGGGATCCGAGTGTTGATCAGAGAAGGTATATGGCTGTTAGGGGAGGTGATGGGTGGGAAAAGATTGTAGAGGAGTTTTGGGATGGCGTTGAGGGGAAAATTGAAGTTGGTTGGGATGCGGTGTCGTGAGTCAGGGAATGTTGGACACGATGGGGTCGACTATGTGGTGGCTGGGTTATTGGAAGCAGTCGACTAGAGATATATAATCCATCGATAGTGTGAAATATTTATGGCAGTGCTTCCATCGATTGCGTTCTGAATCTCGTAGGATTCGTCTGGTGAGGTTGCAGACAGTCCAATGCCTCGATGTCGTGCAAGGCCGATTGGCTCTGAACAGCTCCATTAGTCGACTGCGTCGCGCCTTTAAATTCTTACTCGTTCCTAGACGCGTCAACCACCGCATCCAGGGCTGACAATGGCCTCAACATCAAATGGCTCTGACGGTACGAACATCCATCAGTCAACGACGATCGACTAATCAAGACATAGACCCGGTGACGACGAGCACAGATAACGCTCTCGCGACCATTGAAATTCTCGAGGCCATACTCAAGAACCTGGATCTCTCCCAGCTGGCACACGCTCGTCTTGTCTCTCCATTCTGGAAAGACGCGATCGACGCCTCCCCCGTCCTGCAACAGATCTTCTTCAACAACGACACCATCTGGAGAGACTTGAACACGGCACGCCACTTCTCCGCTCCCTCAGGCCCTGTCCAACATCTCTGCTCCACATGGCCGTGCGAAACTCCCTGCTCGAAAGCGCTCCTCAATCCCACAGACAACAAGCCAGGCGAGGCAGCCAACGAGCAAACCGCAGCCCCTCTCACCGTCAGACTACACCCCTTCCTCCGCCACGTCAACAACTGGAACCCCCTATCCCGCTTCCACGACTGCAGCGTTTTCACCTTCCGCTTCTTCGAGCGCAAACTCGCCGTCTTCGCCCGCCGTGGCCTCTGGCGCGATCAACTCATCTGCCAACCACCTGTTGACACCGCTCCCTTGTTTGCCACATTCTACCAGTACCCTACCCCCTGCCCGTACAAGGAGTGGAACGAATACATCGAGAACCCAAATGGCGTGACGTGGGGCGACTTGCAAGATGCGGTGTTTCAGGCCGTGCGTGAGCAGAAGAAGTGGGTTACTACGAAGAAGGGGAGAAAGCGCTTGTTGGGGCCGGAGATGCAGGCGCTTATGGAGAGGCACGAGGAGTGTGAATGGAGGGGCATCGATGCTTTAAAGCCGGGAGAGAGTGACGAAGTTGAGATGGATGAGGGAGAGGGCGATGAAGTTGGTGAAGAGGGGTTAACAAAGAAACAGAGAGTGGATTTGTTGGTGAAGATGAGTTTCATGGGGCATGTTGAGTTGGGCGGTGTGATGCCGCAGGAGGCCGAAGATGTCGATGCTTGATGCTGGTTGATGACATGCGGAGTTGAACAGGCTCATGACTTTTGGGTCATACAGAACGACTCCGTTTGGAAGGATTGAGGAGAAGACGTGCCTTTCTCCAGATAAATAGATGCTTCTGTGCTTTGTAGCTCAAATTCAGGGGAAGCTTCTTCAAAGAACGATTGTGTTCGACCGGCAAATTCGGTATCAACACCGCCAGTTTGCTTTTCCCCAGGCCGGAGCACCATAATCGTCCTTTACAGTGGCGAAGGAGCTGCAACAACGATGGCCATCTGCTCCTTGTCATGGCGGAACGGTACAGCTATTTGAGACGTGGCCACTCCAAAAAAAAAGATGAAGATGAAATTTAATTGTCGTAATTGTTTCAGCAGCTGCGTAGTAGACAGCTCGTCAGAAATGACTTTTCTTCCACGATTCTCTCATGTCCGCTATCGTTCGTCATCAATCATCATCCTCATCTATCTCCGCACCATCGCAGCGCCATACTGCGTAAATGCTCACGATACCTCTTCAATCCTTCTCAACCAGACTGACGACCTTCGTACATATCCAAGTGCTGGCATACATATTCACCCGATCTGCACACGTCCCTGGTGGTATCCTCGCGGCAACTCTCTTGGGAGTGAATCCATATTCTTCGAACACCCGCATATACCACGGGTTGAGACCCGCGCTTCGAATCAAAACTCGGCCTCCGAGTTTGAGAGCGCGGTTGACGGCTTTGCATTGCGCGGGAGCTTCGGGACCTCCGGGTGTGAACCAGTCCATGCTGTCCATTAGGACTGCAATGGTGAGTGCTTCGGGTTGCATGCGAGCGAAGACTTCGGCGAGTTCATCGGTATGGATGCGAATGTTATCGAGGGCTCCCGGCGCAGAGAGTTTCATATGAGATTTGGGGGTGAGATAAGTTGGGTGGCAGCGACGTGTGTAGTGACCTGTTCAATGTTAGTCGATGTTAAGTTTTTGAAAGACAGATGGCCAATAGACTCACCAAGTAGACAGAGCAAGTAATAGTGGTTGTCTTCGCTGAGCAGAGTACCGTTAGCAACTGGGTCAAGCGTCTGAACGCCATAATTCCAAATCGCCTTTCCACTCTTCGTAGCACCGACAGCACCTGGCTCGCCTGTGCCACTCTTCTCACCGCTCTTATCTGCCTTGACAGCATCTCCGCGATCAAGCTGGAGTTTAAAGTCTTCCTCAATCATAGCTCGCTGCTCGCCAGGAACACCGAGTGCCTTCCACAGAAATCTTTCAGACCCAACAACGAAGTACGCAAGCAGCTGAGAGAGAAGAACCTTCCTCACGCGACGATTCCAGAGCTCGCGTTGCTCTGCTAGGGTTGAAGCCGAAGCCAACCTCTCCATATCTTTGCGGATACCGAGGAGACTGCCGAGCCATGAGACGAGCTTCAAAGCATGTCGACTGCCGCCAGTGAAGTACAGACCCTTGCCGCGAGGATCAAAAGTCGAAGGACCAGCATGGAGCCAAAAGTCGAAAGCTTGAGAAGAAAGATGAGGGGATAGTCGCTCCAACAAAAGCTTGTGGAAGTTTTCATACTTGCCATCACCGAAGAGTCTCCAGAAATCTTGGTACTCAAGTCCACGATATGCAGCCACCTTCAGCTCAAGCAAATGGTTCTGTGCGGGGTTCAAATCAACTGCGTGGATTCGCTTCGGTCGTTCCAATGCGTAGCTGAGGATATTGTCTCCTGCACTTGTGAGGGCCAGAATGACGTCGTCCGATGTGATCTTGAGCAAACGAGAGTCAACACGTGCGTCTTCCCAGGTGAAGCTGTAGATGTATTCGTCGTTGAATTGGCGATGCTTTTGAAGCGTATCGTCGTAGTAGACTCGGGTCTTGTTTGTCTGGTAGTAAGCGGCAGGTAGTGGAAGACTGGCTGCGAGGTTCACGACCGCGGTATCGTACGCCTTGCTGCGACGTTCTGCACTGGAGCTGCGACGGGTCTTGCGTGTCAAACCTTGGGCATGGATATCGAGCGCTGCAATGAATGGACTTTCGGTGACAGCAGCGTCCACTGCCGCCATTTGCTGAAGTGGGTTGATGGTCGTGCGAGCACATCCGACAAAGATGTAGTACGGGATGCGGAAGCCCAAGAGATGACATCTGCGGTTTGTGCTGAGAATTGTGCCAAACTTGTACTCGATGTAGTCGCGTCTTGCGGAATCGAGGTTGACGCGGTCAAGCTCAAACCATGTCCTCCAAAAGACTCGGCTGATCCACATACAGTGTCGGTCGATGCTGCCTCCAGTATAGTTTCGGCCTGCAAATTCGATCTTGTTCTGGACGTAGAAGTCGATCACACCAACGATGCCGTCTGGTGCCAACAGATTCGCGACACTGTCCACTGCGGGGTGGAATTCTGGAATCATGCTCAAGCTGTAGGACATGGTGAGCACGTCCGCGCCCACGCTGTCGCGAGTCTCGTTGTCGTATGCAGAGCGGCCGATGCTGAAGTCACGCTTCTCGTCCTCAACTCCAGCTTCGTAGTCTGACAACCGAAACACGCGAGCGTCCTCGCAGATGACGTGAACGTTCTTCCAGCCGAGCGTCTCGAATCGCTTGCGAGCGATCTCACATAGAGAAGTGCTCAGATCAACGAGGTATATAGCGTGGAAGAAGTCGGGCACATCCACGTGCTCAGCCATCTGTTCGATGTTCCAGCCTGTCCCGCCTCCAATATCAACCCAGATTGGCTTCGCGCTTGTCTGACCTGTGTCCCGTCTGTATTTCACCTGGGCTGCTACAAGAGCCAGCATATCTTCTCTTCCTTGCAATAGCCGTGCTCGTGTAGCGTCGTAAATGTCGGCCTGAGACTTGTAAAAGCTTTCAAGAGCATCTTGCTGCCTGCCAGTTCCATCTCCAGTGTGGGGCTTGAAGAAGCAGGAATAGGCGAACTTGAAGAGGTAACTGGCATTGTTGTATGCTTGCTTGATGCTACTCAACTCAGTGAAGAAAAGTAGGATCCAGGCCAGCACGAAGAGGATGCCGCATATCGAAACGACGGACAGCTGGTATTCGGGCTGTATCAGGCGATCCCTAAGGGAATTAAGCAGGGACGCCATGATGAAGGCTGTTGCTGCGAGTGTTGAGCTCGCGTGCCTTCGTCTGTCGGAGAGGCAAAGAGCACGAGAGTGAGAGGGATGTGGGAGGAAAGGTTGAAGGAAACAGACAAGCTACCTCGAGGTTAATAGGGAAATCAGCCGACCTAGCTTCGCGCTCACACCTCAGACCGTCGTATCTAGAGCTGGGGCAAGCCCACGCAGTCTAGAGAAAGGTACGCTTCTGACGAGCTTGCCGCCCCAATCTTCAACGTGGTTCGTGACCAGCCAACACGCGTGTACCCGCCAATACGCAATTCTGCCGCCGGGTTGACATTGGCAAATCCCACCAAGGAGCCGACGTCTGCCCCGCTGGAGTACGTGCACTGGCTTGTGACGCAGGTTGAAGCGTGATCGTCCAGGACGCGGTTGGGATGGAGAGGCAGCGGCCAGAGAAATCTGTAGCCTATCAGCAGCGCACATGGAGACCACGACGGCCCAGCTACGGTAACACAGGGTCGACGGGAGAGGACAGATCGCAATAGAGACGAAGCCTGATGACTGCAGGGTCATAGTCCGGGTGAGCTTTGGGGAGCGCGTGGGTTGAATCGAGGGTCTGAGAGGTCCGTTCATGATGGACCCGCTCACACTCTCGGCCAATCAAACAGGCGGGTATTAGACACATGGTGCACTAAGTTCACTTCACTTGCTCTCACTGCTCGATTGTGCAAAACAGTCAAGACTGCCTCCCTTGCGCCTAGGACATGCTTCTTCAGGTGATCCGACTGTGAAATCGGGTGTAATAGGAGCCCTGTGCCCACGAGGATTGCTGTTTTAGTTCTCTCCAAACACCAGCGAGCGCCGCGGCTCCAAGCTGACAGAATGATGGCCTGAACATGCTTTCTGCTGGCAGAAACATGCCGGGCTGGTAGGAGACGGCACAGGCAGTTTGCGACCCGTAATGTTTGCGCTTCGTTCAGATGCATGCGGACCTTCTGGACATCGCAGTCGCTACCGGCCGCCAAATACCTCGAGAGGCCACGCAATGTGCCCACGAAAGCCTGGTAACATGTCCGAGACAAACTAGCAGCAGAACAGTGGATAGGCGCTGGTGTCGAAAGAGTTGTCAGGTGTGTTCATCACGCTGCAACGAGAAGCTGGCTATGGGAGCAAGAGGGTGAAGTGTGATCCATAATCGAAGCGGATTTGGCGGATTTGCGAGCGACGTTGCCAAGAGCAGGATGCCGCAGGATTTATGATGTATCGTGAAAGGGCAGCATCGAGCACACATTGCATTGTGTCGTAGCAAAGTCGATAGGGGCTGCTGTCGCGACGCCTTTCATGTATGCCGTCAGCAACCGCTAGGGCACTTGCTGATGGGAAGTTCTGATCGCGTCTTTACTGTGTCACTGTCTTCTAGTCTCACCTCGAGAACTAGCGTGCGGACGACCGATAGTGCGGAGTCATCTTCCTGAATGTGCTGCAATACAGGTTGTTCGCCGAAAGGCGGGAATTTTTCATCCTAGTCTGCGCGATTCACACGTCACGTCTCTAATGTTACACACATTCGTACAAATGATAACTCTATTGATCAAAAAGTTCGCACAGCTTCCACCCTCTGGCCTTGATGCTGCTTCACCCAGTCTGCAATGCTCGCAGCAGCACGTACTGCGCTATTGAGATGCAGCTGGAAAAAGCCCTGCAGCTGCGATGGTGTAAAAGTGTTCTCGGGAATCTCCTTCCCAAAATCTGCTGCGAGCATTTTGATCTGCTCCAGCGATACGTGCTCGTCCAAGGTCTCCGAATCTTCGGATGACTTGCGTGCCCATTGCAGTAACTCCGGCGCAAACATTCGTATGAACATGGCTTCCGCTGACGCTTGTGAGATATGCCCCAGATATACCTTGAGATCTACGCGACCTGGTCTCGTCAGTGCAGGGTCCAGTTCATCGATCCTGTTCGTAGTCATAATCACAATTCGGCCTTCCTGAGACCCGACGCCATCGAGAACATTGAGCAGCCCAGACAGTGTAACATTAGATGCATTGCTGCAGTCATCGTCACTGTCAGACAGCTGCCGGTCGCGTCCCGTCCAAACCGCATCGATGTCTTCCAGAAGCACAATGCACCTCGGTGGAACTTCCGAGAACATCTGCTCCAAGTCCCCATCACTCGGTGTGCTCGGGATCTTGACCTCGTACAAGTCCAACCCGAATTCACCTGCGATTGCCGTAGAGAGTGAAGTTTTCCCCGATCCAGGCGGCCCATGAAAGAGATACCCCCGCCTGTATGGCATGCTCCGGCTTTGATACAATTTCTGCGTCCGAGGATCCAGATAATTTCGAATGTCTGCAATCAGGGTCGACTTTAGGGAATCATTAAAATGAACAGTATCCAGTCGCCGAAGAGGTCGTCGTAATCTCGGCTTCCACGACATGCAGTAACGATCCCTGCTGTAAATAATGACGTACAGCTGAGCATTCTGGTCTGCTGCATGGCGGCACGCTTCGATGAAATGCTTGATTGGGTCGGGGGACAGGCCCAAGCAGCTGATCACAAGCTCTTCTCCGCCAAAGCCATCGTACGTCGAATCTCGTGCCGGAGAGGAGAAACTGTTGAGCGTTCGGTGTGCTGAAAAGAACTTGCCATCATGTTTGAACCAAATGTGTTGCCATTGGGGCAGATATTGCACAGGCTGAGATTTCTTCAACGCAGCGCCTGGGTCCGCAGTCCGCCCGGCTTGTGTGCGTGCGGTGTGAAATCTGGGTCGACGTGGCTCAACTATATTTTCATGAAGCCATGTGCTCACGCTCCTGTTCACTGGATCGTGTGATGGAATAGAGATGCTCGCAATGAAGAAGTGTTTGATCCATGTCGATCCTTCCCGCCATGCAAGGTGGACATATCGCGTGACGGCCGGTACTATCCCAACAATTGCAACGAGCGATCCAAGTTGGTTGAAGTCTAGCTGGAAGATCCTTTCGATGGTTGAACGAATGTAGCCAATGTCATCATGAGCTGACGGAAATAGGAAAGCACGTAGGCCGTGCGCGTGCAAAATTCGTGACATGCTCCAGCACCCGCGCCATGAACCGTGGATTACATCAGAACAGAAAATGAGAAGTACATGAAGCAAAGAGTTTTGTACATTGTTTTCGACTTGATGTCGAGTTCTCCTATCAAAAGTTTTGGTTGCGAGGTGTCTGTTTTCGGCTGAGATCCGAGAAGACCCGCTAGGTTAAACAATCATCCGCCCTATTTTTGTCCACCGACCACTCCCAAGCCACTACTTTACATAGATATACATAACCCGATCAATTTACTGCTGCTTGAGTCCTTTGCCCTCGAGAAGGCCTGCAGCGAGCGCGGTATCCCGTTCTTGCAATAAGAAAGCTGCCGCCGCAGCAGGTCCAGCTAACAGTGCAACGAGAACACTCTGACCGAGCGTTTCGATTACCCTTGTGGCATCGTTCTTGCTGACGGAAACAGCCTCCAACCACTGGCAAGTCGCCCAAATAACAATTGCACCAGCAGAGCAGATATAGTCCCACTGCAAAAAGACCGCGACCGCAGTTTCGAAGGACATCTCCGTGCGGACCCAGAATGGAGCTGGAATGAACATGGTGCCAATATGGAGCCCTGGCAGCACGTCCTCGCGCAACCACCCAGCAAACATTTTCTCAGAAAGCAACATGGCGAGCGAGGTGACATGGAAGAAGCCTGAAGCCAGAATGCTGTATTGGTATAGCTTGCGTCTTGTGGCGAGAAGACGCTGTGGAGCATCGGTCGCAGGTGCAGATGAACTTCCTCCGAATAGCGTTTTGAAGATCTGCAAGCAGATGAAAAGATAGATTGGATGGAAGAGCCTAGCAATCGTCCAGATTTGCTTGGAAGCAAGGCCCTCGCCGTCGGCATCAAGCTGCAGCATGAGAACAGTGGGAACCACGTGTCCAACAAGAAGCGCATATCCAAGAGCCCTCAGGCTACTTTTAGGCGCAGCAAGCTTGGTGATCCTGGCATCGGACTTTGTGCTTGGGGCTGAAGTGATCAACAAATGCACAACGCACCAGATGGGAGTGAAAAGTCCGATACCCAGAAGCTCGCCCATTACTTCCAGGAAGTAGGTTGCGAAAATGATTCCCGCAGATGCAACCTGGGTGGTTCCGTGCGCCTCAAGGAGCTGAATAATCCAGATGCTCGAGAGTGTCCCCAGGAGATGGTTGCCCTGCAAATGAGCGCGGACGTTACGAGGGTCGAATGACACCCAGAAGAAAGAGGTCATGAAAGCGAGGTAGTTATCCAGCCCTGGTAGTCCAGTTGATGGAAGCTTGAGTGGGATCTTGGTGTTCGGTAAGGTCCGGCTTTTGAAGACCAGAATTGTATCCAGTGACCACAAGCCATTTTGTTCGAATTGCTTTTGCAGAGCCAGGTGCTACAGACCGAAATGATCAGCACAAGTTCTAGGAATACCGCATTGGTGAATAATGATGTGCACACGACGTCCAGGCGATCTCGACTGTCGTTCGGACACTGCTACAATACGCAGCGGACCCCACTTACCGCAACCACCACGACACCTGCTAGCACAGCCGCAGTCGTGTAGCGAAGGACGCCCATCTTGATCGAATTTCCGGAAATTCTGCTTTTCAATCTGCTGTTAGATTTGCGAATGTTTATTGCCCTCACGCCATGAGGAGGAGAGTATCGGAGTGCCGAATTTAAGCTTCGTGTTTGCACGCGGAACCGAGGTACTGAATGAGAATGGCCAATTTCGATTCGCAGCGAGTCATTTCCTGCTGATGCCAGCACCGTTGTGAGATCTCTCGAACAACAGTCTGCAGGCAACAATATTCGTGGAACATAGACGAGTAGACTGCAGTCACAATGTACAGCGTCAATGCGGCTCGGGCTCGGTTCATGGCACAGTGACTTAGCTCCGAAGGAAGATTGGCGCGGACCTTCTATTCGGCATGCACTTCCATCTTCCCTCCCAGCCCATTACTTCGCCGATTCCCATCATCGCAACGCTCTCGGCTCTTCGAGCGATCCGAAGAGGGCCAGCAGCAATCCGGCCGTGTGTTCAAGTGCATCTGCTCTGGTCGACTGTGAACTTAGCTCGACGAGGCGTTCAAGTTTCTGGCTCTGCCATCAGCCCAGCGGCGACGCCGGAGCCTGCCTACGACAGCTTCCCGCACCGTCTGACTAGCACTCTGGGGGCGCACCCACGCAGTGTTGCCGTGGAATCTCGCACATCTAGGCTGCTGCAGCTCAAAGCTTTAGCGCGAATAGAGCGCTATCATGGCTCGCCTGGAGGCCTTGATCCATAAAGGTCTCAGCATATACGAGTTCGCGGCACAATGTCCCATGCTCTGTCGGGGTACAATAGCTGGTCGTATTCACAATCACGCACGAAGCTTCGCCGTGCTCACCGCTGCTGACTCCACTCGCGCCCGAAAGAGGAGTATCCGACTCAATGCAGACATCAGGCGTCCAAAGGACATTTCGTGACGCACAAAGTCGTGAAGGGACAAAGACAATCTCTCCCAGCAAGTACAAGATCACCAAGCTTTCCGTGTTAAGCTGTGTAGCGCGCCATGCAGTGGGCCAAGAATAGCATCGAAAGCCGCTAGAACCGTGCAGCTGTCGAGGTAAGTCGCACTTGTACGTCATCTTGGGGCGACTGACCTTCGAAGTATACCCAAAACGTGCCACATCATCGAGCTGTGAAGTCGACTACCTTTGATGGCTTGTCTAGATGTCGCATGCCGAAATGCCGTCTGGTACACATGTTACATCGGGCACGGAGGTTGTGGCATTGAGCTGGTCGCCTGAATCCCATGTATATAACTGCCAGTGTGCTGCAGTAGCACGGTGAGATTCGCATCGCAGCAACAGACACATTTCCAGGCACTGTATTTCCCCTTGACACCTCCAGGCACTGTGCTTTTCCTCAACACAACACACTCAGCTACTAGCAATATGAAATCGACCATCGCAAACGCAGCAGCTCTGCTGTCCCTCGCCAGCACGATCGTCGCCCAGACCACACAGTCGAAGCCATTCACTCTCTCACTGCAAAGTACCAATGCGACTCTGAACGGCAAGACCCTTGCGGCCTGCCACGAAGGCGCCGCCATTGAGGGCCTCTGCGTTGGACCTTATGCTGCTTCGCAATATCAATGGAACACGACCGATGGCCAAATTGTCTTCGACAAAAATCTGGGCCAGTCAGGTGTTCTGACATGGCAGTTAGTAGGAGGAAACTTCAAGAGTGAGCACATGTGAACAACCCTTCTGCCGCAGTAGGTTGCTAACAGTCCCAGCCTCGGAGCCAATGGGATTCTACTACAACCCATCGACCAACGTGGCACACGCTCAGTTCGCGCCCACCAACCCATCCGAGGCCACCCAGGTCGGGTTCGACAAGAATAATAAGATGTTTGTCCCGACTTACTACGACGATACCGTTAGCCCGCCAAAGCAAGGAACTGAGAGGGCTCTGTACCATTGGTATATCTGCAACTACGCCTATGCCAGTTACGGATACGAGACTCTTAACTTTGTGGTTGGCAATGCGAAGCCGCAGAACCCGAGCTGCCAGAAGGTGGATGTTGTGAGGAAGTTCGTGAAGTAGGCAAATTGGTCCGTGTAAGAAGGATATTCGTCTATGGTCAACAAGCTCATCGCCTCGCATTGCATAACATAACGCCGAACAAAAATCTGTAGTAGTAGCATGACTTATGGTAATGATAGAACGGAACTTTTGATTCTCAAGATCAACCACATGCACGATTGCGCCACCGAGCACTGTGAAACGTGAAGTGCTTCCCCACAAACCTGTGGTCGATAATCCCTGTCTCAGCTTCCAACATTTCCAACGCTATGACGCACTATTTGTGTAACACTGTAGCCAAGTGAATAACAGCTTGACGAGATGAGACGAAGATGTGGATCCACTTCAACCACCCTGACTTACATCCAGGCGAGGAAGCCACACTATCTTCTCTCTATCATAACAATCTGAACATAAGTCAAAACGGCGTCGTACTTGGGGAACATGGCAGAGGATATGAAGAATGCGTTGAAGGGACAGGGAGGTGAGGATTTCCGTCTTGCGTGCTTCGATGATCCTGTTCGTGACGCTGATGATTTATCTTTAGGTGGTTTGCAGGGAGCGTCGACTGCGGTGGGAAACATGATGACTGAGGAGACGCAGTCCAGTGGACAGAAGAAGGCGCAGGCGGCGAGTGATTCGTTGAATGAAATGAGTTCAGGTAAGTGTCATTGACTGTGTGAATGGCGGACGGGGCAGTGCTAATGAGTGGATTGAAAGGCAACAAACGCTCTGGAGACACTGTCGGTGGCACATCTATCAAGGCACAAGACCAGATCGCGAACCAACAGACCGGCTCTGCGGACCATTTGGGCATGAACTTCAAGAAGTGAGAGGATCGCTACGAGCGCTTCTTTCTTCACGACTGCGATGACACATTGTACAACATAGCTTCTGTGGTAGTATTGTAACTTCGTCATCCATCAACGCACGCTTTACCGATGTGTCCACTCAGCCTTTTTCTTCTCTGCGAAGGCTTGCATCCCAATCTTCTGATCCTGACTGCCGAACAAGCCATGGAATAGTCTCCTCTCATACTCCACTCCTTCCCTGATACCCAAGTCCTGGCTCTTGTTCACCACTTCCTTACATGCCTTATTGGCGATCTTGCTGTAACCTGCGATCGTCTCAGCAGTAGCCAACGCGCCTTCAACGCATTCCTCTGGCGTTGCGAAGACTCTCGCCGCCAGTCCCCATTCATAAGCTTCCTTTCCGCTGAAGTTCTTTCCTGTCAGAATGAGTTCCATGGCTCTCGACTTTCCGATGGCTCGTGTTAGACGCTGCGAGCCTCCCGCGCCGGGGATGACGCCGAGCTTAATCTCGGGTTGTCCAAAGTTTGCCTTTTCGGAAGCGTATAGGATATCGGCCATCATTGCCAGTTCGCAGCCACCACCCAACGCATGTCCATTGACGGCAGAGATGACAGGCTTCTTGATGGTGTTGGGCAGCTCGGACCACGACTCGATAAAGTCGTCACCGTAGGCATCGGAGAAAGTTTTGGTGGACATCTCTTTGATGTCGGCGCCGGCTGCGAAGGCTTTGTGCGATCCCGTGAGGACGATGGCGCCGATGGTGGAGTCCTTGTCGAAGGCTTTGAGGGCGGCATTGAGCTCGAGGATGAGGGGCGTGAAGAGGGCATTGAGGGCTTTAGGACGGTGGAGCTCGACTGCAGGACATCAGTATTCGAGCAAGCGGGATGATTCAAGTGAGAAGGATGTACCAAGTCCAACACCGGGACGAGGCGTGGACACTTTGATGTGTTCGTATGTCTGTTCCGGCGCGCTAGAGTAGTTTCTGACGCGCAATGGCAGCATGAAGCGGCCAAATTGAGTGGCGCTCGGCCTGAGTTTTGATGCCAGCATCGTGAACAGCAGATTTCCCGAGTGTGTAATGTATCAAAAACTGAACCAGCAGCCAATGTAAGTTGCTTTGACAGCAATGCTATGCCGCGAGCTTCCCTTTCCCTCGGATGTTCGCAGCTTAAGCCGATGGCTTGGCAGAAGGTCCTCGCCGCTCACCGCGAATGACCAGGGTCAAAGTTGTTCACTGCGTTGTTCAATCACACTCAGATGGATCCGCACACCTGCGAGACAATCTTGCTCCTCAGGACTGTTGCCGACGCTCGGCATTGCTCCCTATCGACGCCGTGTCCATCCATCCGGTGGATCGCTATGGCGGCTTGGGGTCGGTCCATAAAAGCGCCTTTAGAACGATCTCCTGACTGCGATGTCGATGTTCCCCGCCCATGAAAACGTATTGCCGACCAGGAGCGTCTTGGTGTCAGTGGACTTGTAGGGTTTCCGCATTTTATTTGCCAGAGACTCTGCTGTGCTTGGGACGCTCCTGGAGTCGTCTCGTCTCGACTGACGGCACGAGCCGCACGAGCCGCGGTGACGCGACACCCTCACAGTAGTTCCCAACCAACGTGGCCGAAAGAAACCAGGGACCGTCCATTCGCTACCCATTTTCTCTGCCTGCGACGACACAGACACACACCTTTGGATCATCCCTGCCACTCCGAACACACTCTGCATCTATCAAAATGGACGCTCCCGAACCTGACACGCCCTTTGCGGCGGTATCGGCCCAGACGACCAGATTCCAGCAGGTAGGCCGCGTCAAAATCGATGGCAAACGGAAGCGCATTTGAGATAACACCAGGAACAGATCTACCAGACGTATCTCGACAAATCCACGCCGTACATCGCGTACCGATGGATAGGGACCGGTGTTCTGTTCTTCCTATTTGCCCTGCGAATAGTCGTCGCTCAAGGCTGGTACATTGGTATGCGCAGGGCACATCAGCAAGGGCACGAATTGGGCAATCGCGCTAACCATTGGCATAGTCGCATACGCGCTCGGTATCTACCTCCTTAACCTCTTTCTCGCCTTCATCTCGCCGAAGTTCGACCCCTCCCTCGAAGCCGACACAGACATGGAAGACGGAGTCCCCTCCGGGCAGGCTTCCTCACTCCCAACGAAGAACGATCAAGAGTTCAAACCTTTCGTGCGCCGCCTTCCCGAATTCAAGTTCTGGCACTCAGCGACAAGAGCAGTGGCTTTGAGCTTCTTATGCAGTTGGAGCGAGATCTTCAACCTTCCAGTATTCTGGCCAGTCTTGGTAGTGTACTGGTTGATTTTAGTGTTTCTGACAATGCGGAGGCAGATCCAGAGCATGATCAAGTACAGGTGAGTAAAACCAACAATGGAATGCCTGGGGTTCCCTGGGAGAAGGAATTGAGAGCTAATCTGGACAAAACAGATATGTGCCGTGGGACTTTGGAAAGACCAAGTACTCGGCAAAATGAGCACTTCTGTTTGGGGAGGCGTTCTGAGATGATAGAGTATGTACGACCAGCATTGCATTGGGGCAAGCGTGTAATATGAACAACGAGAAACATGGCCATTTCACCCTTCACCTTTTCATTCTGCCCAAGCTCTGAGTCGCAACGAATGCGGGCTGAGCTGTCCACTCGAAACACGACCCGGCGGCCTTCGCACGTTAGAGCACACTCTCGAAGGCCAATCGAACGCGACTTCGAATGTCCTGCGTGACTTCCCCGTTGCGTGCGCGCTGCTGGCGCGCTTGGGATACCGACCGGGGCTGACATTCTCCACAACTGATCACCCACTTTGCTGCGATTCCTCTTCTCCACGCAGGCCATCGATTCTACCACATCACGAGGAATGAAAAGATTCTGATAGAGACAATTGAGCTGCTCCCCCAGAGACAGCGTCGGGGACCGTCAGTACAGCCGCCTGAGAGTCGTCTTGGAAGGATCCCAGATAGCTGCTTCGTATCGGGCTTGTTGCTAAGACTTTCAGATGATATGTCGCTTTGCTGGACTTGACGATTGCTGCCAATTCCCGGTACAGCAAGAGCAGCCCCTGGTGCCGATCTCGACCTTCGTAGAAGGAGACGGAATCAATGATGCAAAATACGTCTGTCTCTCGGAGCTGACGCTGGATGCAGCCACTCAAGAGACCGACGACATTTTCCATCTCATCCAACTCTTGCGCGGCGCCTCTGTTTGGTATCGGCATGTCTGCTACACCACTTTGCAATATCTGGCCCAGTAGACTCTTCGCCATGTCGAGAGGTTCTGCTGATACCTGTCTGCCGCAGAACCAGTAAAGAACACTGCTCTCTACAGGAGTGAGAGCACGCGCAAGCGTTGCAGAAAAGATGGACACAGCTGAATCTGGTTCGTGATGCGCGCCGTTTCCATTCACGACCAGGATGCTAGAGTCAGTCCTGGATATCCAATCGGTAATCTCTGGAGACTGGAGTATCCAGCCGGCGCGGTTTTGCGTATCTTGGTGGAAGACTGGTCCGATTGCAAGCGATAGTGCCAGATCCTCATGACACTGCAATTTGTCGTAGTCCAATGCTCTCAGCAAAAACGCTAGGTCGGCCGTCAGCTCCTTTTACATCAAGTGGCCTAATCCTTTGTTTGATCAACTTTACGCTCAAGCGCCAAAGCAAGCCTTTCCTTCTTTAAATTCTGTCGTTCGGTATTCGTTGCCGCAATCATAGCCTCCTGGACCTGCCTCAGGCGATCTTGGTTCATCAGCAGGATGCGAACTTCCTCCAGCACGCCAGCGCTATCCGCTGTCATCGAGTGCACTGGCAGTCATTAGATGGCGTCACTCATCGGACGTGGGCACGACTCACAAGCATCAACTTTGAGATCTACTTGGTTCACTCCTCGATGCATGCCTACAACAGCTTGTTCGTCAATCCGCTTCTCCAACTGACACAGAAGAGCTACCCTCTCGCGCAGTCCTTGGCCGTACGACTCCCCCGCGAGCAGTGCCTTGCCCACTTTCTTGACCGGGTTCTTGCTGAACCATAGGAGGCAATGCTGAAGCACATCCAGTATCGAAACAAAGAGCTGCGAAACATGCGCTTGCCTAATGGTTGCGTCGTTGTACACTTCTAGAAGCGCCTGGACTTTGCCAATCGTGCACGGAATTTGCTCCAGCGCATTCGCAATGTCTTCTCGCATCCTTTCGAGGTTGCCGGCGGCGCTGAGCAGGATCTTGATGCCTCCGCAAAGTACCGAGCCCTGCCACGACTGCGAGGGCAATAATCGCGACCACGACTCAACCGGCTTCTGCAACCTATGAAAGGTCCTTATGCATTTCCTAAGACCACCAAGCATGCCATCTTTCTTAACGTTTCGATACCGAGATTGGGCGTCTTCCAGCTCTCGGATCACATCGGTCCACCCGTACACCTTGCCCGACGACGAAGAGACATCGATGTTGAAAGATACTTCGCGTACCTGTGTGGTTATCAGTCACGGCATTTCAAGGCCTTGTAGAGAAAACTGCGCATGACGAAGTTTTTACCTCGATGCTGCTGTGGGCTTGTCATTGCATACCACATGAAAAAGACGACCGCGCCTATCAACAATCTTTTGGACAGCAATCATGGATGTGAAAGAGCAAAATGATGTTGCGGCCGAGATGGTCGCCATCGAAATCGCACAATAAAGTCTACTCATCACTAGCGAGGGAAAGGCTCAAGATAACACTGAGTGTGCAGCAGAAGCTACCCATGGCGATTTGCAACAAGCACAGCCTGACACGACTCTGGCTAGCATCATGGAGAGTGCCATCGCTCCAGACGACGATGTTGAGGATGACCTTGGCCTAGACTTGGACAGACAGATGCGCCGAAGCCCGAATGCTGATTCTCTCGAGGACCGGAAAAAGGGAGCATCAAAGCGAAACATTCAAGCCATGTCGTACCTCATGCTCGTAGAGCAAAGAATTGCGGAGCTCGAAAGCAAAATCCGCGAATTGGAAGGCACACAAGAGCCCGATGCAGCGCCACCCGGATCTGAAGCCGTGAAAGCCTCAAAGATGAAAGCTGAGGTCCGTCACATGAGCTGGAAGGAATTTGTCGAGACCAGCGAACGTGATGCGACAGACCCTGGGTACGTGATGGACGTGCTTGTGGAGCCAGCCCATTCACCTGATGATCCCTCGCGAGCTCTGCGGCCAGCTGGTCCTGATGCAGGAGTGAGAGTGGAATGTCTGCGCGTCAATTCTGCACATGTGATCGGGCAGTTTGCAGCGCACCTTGGCTCCGATGCCATTGACGTGGCTTCAAAACACACTTGCCAGGTGGCACCGTTTAAGATCCTCTTCATATGCGAGAGCTTCCTGCGCGAATGGTTCCGCGAGCTCAGAATAAAATACCCCGGTGAGGACGAGGCAGCGATAACGAGCCCTTCGTCGCCGACAATCGACGTTGGCTCCCAGGTGACCGATGTGCAGTCAGAGGAGCAAGTCAAGAACTCCGAGATAGAATGTATGCTGCATCTCCAATGCGTACTCGATTTCATCGACACAACGCTACGCACCGAACTAGCGACACGTCAATCATTGCGATTGCGATGTCCGACGCATCCAAAAATTCACTTTGCGGATCTATGGCATCTGTTTGCACCTGGCGATGAGATCTACGATCCGTTGGAAAGGCAAGCTCTGCAAGTCGTTGCGGTGACGGGCGGTCGTCGCTTGGTCTCGCCATATGAAAGGACTGCTTTCAGATTACGAGACGACGACGACGACGACGACGACGATAATACGCCTCTAAGGCCGCAGGACCGGGTCACGACATTCTGCATATCCTGCTATTGTTTAAACTTCGATTTCGAAGAGGTGGGTCCCGTGCAGCGCGAAATTCTCATACAGCACTTTGTCACCCAAAAAGATATCACAAAACTTCCAGTTTTCCCGGTCGAATATGCAGACCCAGAGTCCTTGCGCGTTCCTTCTGGGGACTCCGAGCTCATTGATCGGTCAAGAAGCATGAAGTCGAACCCAGTTGGAGAGGAACAGAAGCCCACCACGGTCAAAGCAATCTTGGCTGAGCGTGGGAGTAGGTTTGCGGCAATTGCAAACCCTGAAGAAGTCTCCCACAAAGACTACACCGGTCTGAGTCTAGGTGATGTTCGAGAGCAGGTACGTCTTCGAACGACTCTCAAAGTGCACACATCCGCTAACTCCCAGCAGATCGACAGTCAAGTCATTTTCGATTTCAGCCTGTACTACCAGATGTATGCTGCGAATAATCCTAAGCTCGGCCTCATGGAGCAAAAGCAATATGCCATTGGAGAATTCAACTACGAAGCTCTTTGGCCATGCAACTGCGGCACGAAAGGCTGTAGGCTGAGTGAGTCAACACTGTACTGCTATGATGACGGGAAGGTGGATCGAGCTCTGACACTCCGGTTCACGAGCGACAATCCGTATCTTTTGCGCTGGGCCGGATCCACCGGTCAGGATCACCTGCTGAAACACTATGGTCATCTACTTCCCAGGCGGCTGATGGGCTTTGTTCTCAAGAGCAGAACATTCAGCGAGTGATTCGTTCATGCACTTAATCTTGGCATGGTGCTGACGAAGAATTTGTAGCTTGGCTGAACGTAGATCATGTCAAAGAGCTGGCCCCACGCACGCAGAGTTTTGACGATCTTCAATTGCCTGACCAACACAAAGACATTGTCGAAGGCCTTGTCAGGACTCACTCGCGTGGCTCTAAACCTGTGATCGGCAGTAAGCAAGCGGAGCCCGAAAAGGAGCGAGAGGACGACATAGTCCGCGGCAAAGGCAAAGGTCTGATTGTGTTGCTGCATGGCGTCCCCGGTGTCGGTAAGACGAGCACAGCCGAATGCGTAGCGGAATATACTGGCCGGCCGTTGTTTGCACTGACATCTGGTGAGTCATTTGACCTTGTGGCAAGGATATTGGCTGACGATGCAGGCGATATTGGTTCGAGCCCGCAAGAGGTTCAAAAGAATCTCACTGAAAACTTCAACCTGGCGCGTCGGTGGGGCTGCGTTATGCTGCTCGACGAGGCAGACGTCTTCCTTCAAAGTAGAAGTACTGGAGACCTGAAGCGCAACGCTGTGGTGTCCGTCTTCCTTCGACTGCTTGAGTATTATTCTGGCATCTTGTAAGTCACCATCATGCGGCAGGTCAGCCAAGGTCGAGGTAAGCTCACAAGCATACGCGAAGGTTTCTCACCACAAACAAAGTGGGACACTTCGACGAAGCATTCAAGTCTCGCATCCACATCTCGCTCTATTACAAGCAACTTGATAAGAAGCGGAGCAAAGAGATCTGGAAAGTGAACTTTGCACGTATTCGCAAGACTCGTCCAAACGTCACGTTCGAGGAGCGCGAACTTCTCAAATGGGTGCGACAAGCATGGGAGACCAACGAAAAACAGGGACTTCGTCCGTGGAACGGCCGTCAAATCCGCAACGCATGTCAAACTGCCGCGTCGCTCGCGGAATTCCAAAGCGAAGGGAAATTGACTCACAAGCATCTCGACGCTGTTGCAGAAGCAAGTCGAGAGTTCGACAACTATCTCCGTGTGACACACGGAGCCGACGATGTCGATCAGGCCAAAAGGCGGGGAGATCGCGACGATGATGGGTATCATAATTATAGCAGTCAGCTGCTGCAGACTCCCAAGTCGATGTCTGGTAGAGCGAGCAGGAGCGGGTACGCTGGGGCATCTGATTCGGTCAAGAGGCGGACAAGGCGACGAGATCCGACGCCGCCTCCACAGCTTTCAGATTCGGAGCACAGCAGCGAGGACGATACAGATTGAGCAGTTTGTATAGTACGCCTCGACGGAGGCTGCTAACATCCAGAAAAGAATCTAGTAACGACATTGACGACTGGCTATATGCTTCGACTGAATTAACAGTGTACAAGATCCGTTTCTGTTCTGGGGCCACCAGTAGTGGGAACGAAGTGGAAAGTTCAATTTCCGCCTCCCAAACGAGCGCAACCATCACTCGCAAGAAGCATATTGTGCGATACGGACAGATACAAGAGGCCTTAAATCGCTGGCGAAGTCCACATGTTGTGTGATGACGTCGGAACGAAGTTCGAGTTCAATGTCCCCGGCGATCACGGCTTTCCACTTCCGCATGCTAGAGTCTTGCCAAGATCAGGCGACCTGTCCCGAGGAAGAAGGATACGAGAGTAGGCATTGATTGCGACAATGCGGTGTTACAGTACGACACTTATGGAAGGGAATGTGAGGAGAGAAATTCTCGACGTGTGACGTAGAGTTTTGTGAAGGATGAGAGATCGACGGACATGGTCTGTGGTCAGGAACGATGGGCTACCAAAGAATGCCGCCTCAAGGAATCAATGGAAATTATAGTGCCATTGTCAACAATAATACTGCGCCCGCGCCCCAAGACACATACCGATACATCCGACAGAACCTCCCATTGCGAAACGGCACGGAGTATCCTCTGCGATATTCGAGTTTCAATTGGGGTGAGCCGGCGCAAAACAACGGACTGTGGACGCTGAGTATGCCTCCAATCTCTTCCTTCTGAACTGTTGCCCCAGGAAGGAAGTATTGACACTAATGTCCTTTTCTTACAAATAGGATGGAACACGGCCGATGCATGGCTCCCGGGCAATCTATCCTCACCTGGAAATGAGAAGGCCGTCGTGATGAGCTATGCGATGCAATGGCAAGGCGAGGAAAAGTATCAGAATTTGTCTGCCAAAATCGCCAACGATACCGACGCGCTTCGGGAGGCGGGGATTCGTCAGGAGTCGCCGAATATGTGTTTGGGGATGATGGGTTACGGATCAGATTTCCCTGAGAAGGTGAAGAAGAGGATGGATATCAACGCCAATGATCCGTGTGAGAGTCTTCTGGGGGAAGAGTGCTTGCAATCGGTGAGGAGGGCTTTCACGATGGCGTTCGACGATGGTGATTGTGATTAGCCTCCGGATGAGACGCAGCGGAAGGGTTTGGCGGGATGTGAGAATACGTGGGATCAATTAAGTGGGATGACATTCTTGAATGGAAGTGAGTTTGTGCTTCCCTTGCGTTGCTTCTACGGATCGTGGTCAGTGGTAGGGATGACTGACAGTTTCTACAGGCATTGTCAGTGGAAGTCAGGCATCAAATGGGAGTTACAGCAGTCCCCAATGGGATGATGTTATCGGGCAGCAGATTCAGTTGCATGCGGCGGATGATGATTTGACGTATGAGGAGAAGTTGGAGCGGACGCAATTCGTGATTCTGAAGGAATCTGGGAAAGAAGCACAGTTGCTGTGCAAGAGATTCGAGGGTTCTGCTTGGCGGGTTGCTGTTGGAATGGGACCAGTATTTCTCACGTTCGGGGTCTTGTCTGCGCAGCTGATGCAACTTTTGTAGCAAGGATACCGGGAGCGACTTCCTTCCGTAGATGGAGGACAGGGGTCGCATTCGAAGTGAAAGGTTCTTCACGGTGTGTTTGGGGCAACAGCTGCGTTTTCGTGACCTCAACCATTGCAGCAATGATTGTCGAGGCGCATCTGGCTCACATACTTGACCTCAGCGAGGGAAAGGTGAACATGTGCAATTCGAGGTGATCTGACATGTCTGGACAGTGAGGAAGACGTTGGAAGTGATGAGGTGATGAAGACGGTGCAGCACGGCGACGTTGGTTGCCACGCTGGGTGGAGTGAGAAGTCTGGCAACAGCCGTCATTCGGCCATCGAGGGTGGATCACGTGTTTTCGTGTTCCCCTGTCCGAGCTGCGTGGCGGCGGTGGTGATGAAGGGAGGGCGGCGGAAAGCGAGGCGGTGGTGGAGAGGAGGAGGAGAAAGGGCGATGCGAGTACTCTCGACGCTGATGGAGTGCATGCGATGTCATTTGTCGACGCTGGCCAGACTCGACGATGTGCACGCCAGCAAGCACGTTCCAAGCAGGTGCAGGCGTATGACGCCACAGACGCGTGAAAGACACACAACGACAGAGAGGGAAGGGCCCGAGCGTGCGTGGGCGATGGCTGGCTGGTCTGGGGTAAGGCAGAGCTTCGCTCGACAGCACTTCTCCATCTCCTTCTACCCATTTCGCACTCCTCACTCTGCATTGCCTTTTCCACTCCCATCGCATTGCATCGCTCGCCATCACGCGACGACATTGCTACTCTCTGCAGCGTCGCGCCGCCACCACCGCACTCTCCCCGTCCTTTGCGCCAAGCATCCTCCGCCATCAGCTCGCCAACAGCACAATGGCCGATAAGGAGGTCAAGGAAGGCGACAGCGGTAAGCAAACCCCACTCACCTCGTGCGCATGCCCTCCCCCGAGCTCGACCGCCCATTGGCGACAAATGCGCCGCTTCACTGTCCCCGTCAGGCCTCGTGTCGCAACCGGGTCAGAGCTCCTTCTCGTTGAAGCCGCTTAGTCAGCTCAGCTCGACGATGCATGCGGTATATGCGCCTCTCGCACCAAAACACATGCTGAACACCGTGCGCAGTCTCGTGGCAATGGTCGGGCAGCCGTCCAGGTGGCACCGTCGCCGAAGTCAAGGAGCAAGGCAAGGCTGAAATCACGACCAAGAACGACAACGTCGTCTCCAAGAACGCCGAACCGGATAATCCCGCCATCGTCATCGAGCGCTCCGGTAACAATGTCGTCAAGAAGGCCTCAGAAGTCGATGTAGAGAAGCCTGGCGACAAGCACAAGGAAGACCAAGGCGAGGAGAAGACTGTCACCGAGAACGACACCAGCGACAAGATGGACGACAACGAGAAGAAGGAGAACGGCGACAAGCAAAACGGCGAAAAGGACGAGAAGAAGGAAAACGGCGACGCGGAGACTGGGGACAAGCGTAAAGCCGAAGAGTCCGCTGAAGACAAGAAGGACGAAGAGCCCGCAGATGCCAAGAAGCAGAAGACCGATGACGACAAGAAGGAGAACGGCGAGCCAGCGCCAAAGAAGAAGGGCCGCCCGGCCAAGAACGGCAACGCTGCGCCCAAGAAGGAGCCAAAGCCAAAGAAACGAGCTGCCACCGAATCTGGCGAGCCTCGCCGATCCGGGCGCAACGCGAGCAAGTAAGCGCATTCCCTCGCCACATCAACAAGGACAGGCGCATGCTAGTGCGCGCAAATATCCGACAGGATTGCAAGACTTGCCTGCGCGATTTGCAAGATATTTTCACACGGGAATCTTTGACGATAGGGACAGAGCAATCGGTACGTGGAGGAATTTTTGTCACGAGCTTTTTTTTTTCCAGGAAATACGAAAGTGGTGAGGAAAGTATTGTCATTACTGGTTTTGCGAATGAGCCAGAGCCCCTTTTGAAACCCCCAACGAAACAAGAAGAGCCCGAAGAAAAAAGCCTTGGTTGCTGAATTATTCTCTCTCCTTGGTTCGTTTGCACGTGGGGGTGTGTGTATAGTATCGAACGACAATACGAATCAAAAATACAAAAAGCGAATCAGACTCAGACTCAGACTCAGACTCAGACTTAGACTCAGACTCACATTCTTAGCTGCGTCACGATTCCAAAACCAATGTATGTGGAGTTGGCCACTGATCAAGCTGTATGACGGACGCTTCGAAAACCTGATCCCGGGTGCTGAGTACCAAGACCGACGACAGTGCGTCTCAGCAACTCATTTCATTCTCCGAAGCTGTACTGTTTCTTCACACAACTACCAATTATTCGATCTGATGTCTTGACCGCTGACGCCTAGCCGCCATAGCACTACGTCAATACCTCTTCTTGTGATCCACCTACCAGCTTATCCCTCCAAACCGCAAATCGATCACTTCGTGTCTAGTGATACTAACCACTCCACACCATCTCCTCTCCGCGCGTCGATTCCAGCACACTCTCCTCTCGCTCGGCCTCACTGCTCCGTGTCCGGGACCGGGGCACCAGTACACCCGTAGGATTACTGGCGCTCTCCTCCCGTCTAGCCCGCGCGTTGTGGCGAGGCCTGCTCACCCTCTGCCGACCCGATCTCTGAGACGAATTCGGGCCACGAGTCTGTACTCGCATAGCGTGAATCTGCTCCTCGCTGAGTCCCTCATAGGTAAAGCCACAATCCGTCATAATTTCCTCCAAGGCCCTTCGGCCTTCGTAAGAGAGCTGCTGCTGATGGTACATGACTTGCAGGCTAGCCGCATGGAGTCGCTGACGTTCTCTTCTGGAGAACTCTGTCGTGAATGGAGGTGAAGATGACTCCTGTCGATTCGGCACAGTCACTCGGATGATGCGATCGGGCATCTCGCGGTCGGAATCACTGTCATCCGGAGGATCCAAAGGTCCTCGGTTGTAATCGTGCGCGAATCGACAGGGCCGAGTGAGAAGAGCAGGAATGTCCACAGGAGGGCGGCGACGAGTAGATGGACGTAGTGCTTGTGCCAACGTGCGCAGTGGATTCCTCGTCCTTGGGACTCGGTTTGGATCAACGTCGTTGTGCAAGTGATTTGCCTGCCATCTAACGGTCTGGACGGTCCCTGTGATCTGATCCGTGGGCTCGCCAGGACGTGGTATTTCGAGCGGATCGTATCCCCAGAGCGCTTCGGGGATTTCGACAGGCTCGACTGCAATGTCGTGTATAAGTGACATTTTCTCTGTCAGTGTGTGAGTCGGGATACGCGAAGTCTTTGAGTGTGCGTGTGTTGTAGATATCGAATGCGGAAGTTGTTCAGGAAATGACAGATGTATCGAAGGTAACGGCAGTGTCACTTTTGTAGGCGAAAAATTTGGAGAGTTGCTATTGAGGACAGGCATAGCGATGGTTCTGGTCGACGCTTTCTTCGACGCGCACGACAAGAGGACTGAGGCCGCTCCCAAGTAAATTCTTTGCGACCAGTCTCAATGGTGGATACGCCAAGCTCAGCATTGGCTCAAGAATACGCTTCCTGCGCGGCCTCGTGGGAAAGTTCTGGTATTTGATGCAGGTTCCATTGGTGAAGGGGCCTCTCGATCATTCAATTTCATCCATTCGATCAGACAAGTCATTTCTTCTTCGCCGGCATCTTGGTGAAGAAACTACTCATCTTCTTCATGCCACTGGTGTCAGCCTTCGCCAGCTTTTTGACACCTTGGCTGACATTCTTCTTCTTCCGTTCATCTTCTTCCTGCTTCCGCTTCTTCTCTGCTGCTTTCTCGCCTGCCTCCTCATCGACTTCGTGCGCGCGTTTTCGGGATATATTGTCGCTCAGTGCACGCAACGCCTGTGCGTCCTTTTTGAGCTGTGCGATGTGGGCCAATTGCTTGTCCAAGGGCGAAAAATCTACGCCCGTCATTGTGACATCTTCAAGAAGAGGGTCTATGCGCTTCTTGATCTTTGGAAGGACATATGAGGTGAGGATGAAATTCAACGCTACTCGTGTGCGAAGCAAATCCGCAAACACCAAAGTGTCAGGATCTGTTGAACCGTCCGATACAGATGTCGCTGTCGTCTCCATGCTCGCGTTCGTTGTTGAAGTTGTGGTTGAGTCTTGCGATTCCGGGCCGGACGAAGGTTGGCTCTCAGCTCCGGCGATGGATTCTTCCCTAACCAAGCTCACACCGCTCTCCTCACGCTTTATACTCAATTCGGGGAGGTCCAACGCCTGCCTCACGAACCGATCCTCCATGCTCGCGGGAAGGCCTCGGGCAGACATTCGCTTCGCTTTGCCGACGAGCTCTCTGACCAGTTTCGGCAATGACAACGCGTACATCTTTTCGTCTCCCATGTCCATGCAGTCGCTCACAGCTTGGATCCGATTCCCGAGAATGCGCTCGAGCTCATCCGCTTTGCTCGATTGCATAAAACTTTGCAGCTGAGGCGAGGACTCGCTCAACTTGGCGATGAAGTCTGATGTCGCCAGAAACTCCTGCCCAGCAGTCTCTTCGCCTCCTAAGGCAGGCAGAAGTAGGAAGAGAGGGTCGACAGGCGTTGCGGCATACATGTCTGACTGTTGGAGCACGTATCCATCATCCTTGGACGTCTCATCTTCAGCATGCACGCTTCGATCCGGTGCTAAGAGCCAGCTTCGTTTCTGTGCCTTTGGCGCAGCAATTCTGGTGAATTCGTAGAAACCTTTCTCGGGACAGACGAAGTATCGGTTGGACGACAGCGTGGCAGGATTCGCCAGTGTCACGATGCGTGCTTCAGATGATGCATCCTTTGGCAGGATGAAGACTTGTGGTGGGTTTTCCACCGGGGCATCCAGTTTCTTCAATGTTGGCTTCGTCAATTCCCTTTCCTCCTTTGGCTTGACTGGTGCGGGCTTCGATGCGCGGGTCCTGGCCATTATGATGTATCGTAGGTATGTCCTTCCAATGGCTGAATTTCCCAGGCTGTCGTTCCCGATATGTTGCTTGATATGATTGTGGTGAAGATAGGGAGCGGGAGCCAGAGACGCGTGCTTGACGCGTAGGTCGCGCGACTGCCGAAGTGGAGCTGGCGTGTGCAACGGATCCTTGCACTCGTGCGACCAACAACCACAACTTCGCTCAAAACAACACACAACACGGATGTGCAATGCGATATTGCTAGGAGACATTGATTCTACATGACGTCGCACCATGGTTGTTGTCCGCGAGTCACCGCGCGCCCAGGTCTCGCCGTCCAAGAGCAACGCCGAATGGCCGCCCAGATCGCCTTTCCAGGCATTACTTTCCTCGCCGAGCGGACGCAAGAAATGGCAAGACTGCAAGAGCCGCAACGATTACGAAAGGTCGCCTAGTCCAAGTCCCGGCCGCAATAATGTCCGCAGCAGCAAGATGTTGCAGGACTTGGCAGGAGGGGATGACGAGTACGATGATGAGGAAGAGGACGAAGACGAAGAAACATTGCAGTTGAAGCTAGCGGAAATCCAGGCAAAATTGAGATTGAAGAAATTGCAAAGATTGGGTTCGAAGAGGAACAGAGACAACAGTCGGAGCGACGACAGCAGCAGCATGCCAGCGCCTGGCTCGGCTTCGCCTCGGAACCTGTATGAGTCTGCTCTGCCGCAGCAAGCAGTACAGATTCCCGTCTCCCCCTCGGTCGATCGGAGAAGCGGACCAGAGGTGTCGCCTGCCAGAGCCAGACTTGGCTTGACGACAAATCCTCGAGCAGCAGATGTGTCACTAAAGAGGCCGCGCGATGCGACTCAGCTCAAACACTCGTCCTCGCTGCACTCCTTGCCCGCTCCAAAGGAGGACCCGCCGAAGGTCTCGAGCTTCAGCCAGCGCTTGGCAGAAGTGAAGCAAAGGGATGAAGAGAAGCTGGCTAAGCAAGAGCGATTGAAGGAGATTCGGAGTCAGGGCTTTGGCCATGCCCGGACAGAGTCCAATATCAGCTCGAGAACGGCTAGCAGCGTGAGATCACGCCCTACTTCACTTGGCCAGTCTCTCCAGCTAGCAGAGGCAAGTCGTTCTCGGTCGGCTGGGCAGCCACCGGGTAGGCATTCGCGGACGGAATCGAACATTTCGCGTGGGTCGTCCATTCGACATACTCGTGAGGAAAGCACGACAAAGCCACATGTCAGCAAAATCTGGCAAGGAAGTGCGGGTGGTGCAGAGAATGGCACTGGCCATGAAGAGCTAGAAGATCCGACGATACCGGACGTAGAAGACACTGGCGGTAGTACTGGCTATGATCCGTTCTCGAAAATCCATCTGAAGAAGCGGAATGTCAGTCATGATGTGGTGGCGCGAGAAATGACTGGCTGCGAGATATACTCATTACCGCGACTGCTTCGAGAAGTCAAATCGCCTGACTATGATCCGCCTGACTGTGAGGCCAACTATGTGGTGTTCGCTGTATTGGCATCAAAGTCGAGCCCGTTCGACCACGCTCAGACACATCGTACCAATGACAGCCATAGTGACGGCAAGCTGGAAGCCCCGAAGAACAAATTCATGGTCCTCCATCTCTGCGACCTCAAATGGGAAATCGATTGCTTTTTGTTCGGAACTGCCTTCAACCAGTTCTGGAAGCTCACACCTGGCACACTGCTCGCAATCATGAATCCTGCCATCATGCCACCCAAAGGCAATCAGCACAACGGAAAGTTCTCGCTGAAACTGGGCAGCTCCGAGGATTGCGTAATGGAGATTGGGGTGGCACGAGACCTGGGATACTGTAGCGCTATCAAGAAGAATGGCGATCCATGTGGTGAATGGATCGACAGCCGTAAATCCGAGGCTTGTGAGTTTCACCTCAATCTTCAGATCGAAAAGGCTCGCAAAGGCAGAATGGAGGTCAACACCATGTTTAACGACGGCACCAAAGGGGAGCCAACTAAGAGGCGGCGCATCGCTTCGGCTCGTCCTGGAGAACGTTCCACTAAGAACCCGACTGGAGTGAAACATCACCGAGAATATGGCACACTTTACACTGTGGATGGCACAAAGAGCGCAGCGAGCTTACTGGACGATGATGATAAACGAATTTATGACGACATGATTGGTGAGGAAGCTTCGAGAAAGCGTATGGCAGCTGCACAAAAAGATCGGGATATTGCGCGACTGCTTGGCGAAATGGGACGTGGGACTGGCGCTGAAATGATGAGACACTCGAAACACGTGCGAACGACGACTACGACTACGAAAGTCATGAGCGCTGCCGAGGAAGCGCGCGACGCCTTGTTCAGCAAGAAATCTGCAGCAGAGCTCGGTTTGCTGGCACGGAAGTCTGACGAAGTCAGCCTGGAGCCGGCGAAAGACAGGAAGAAGCACTTTGGCTTAGGTGCTGTTTCGATGTCCAGTCGAACCAAAGCTAGCAGGTCATCCAACCCGATGGGTTGGGGCGGCGCGAAAAAGGCTGGCTTGCTGCAGCCCAAGGAAAGCCGGTTGGGCAGTCCTGAACGAGGGCAGTCGCGGCTCGATGAACAGAAACGACCTCTCATCCGCCCAAAGAGTGAGGATAGCAGTGCGCGGAGCTCTGGAAGTCAGAGTCCGACGAAGAAAAAGGCGAGATTCGTGCTCGATAAAGGGATTCGTGAACCAGGAAGAGATTCTCTCCCAGGACAAGCGCAGGTCGAGAGCGATGATGATGACTTGGATATTGTGTAGAGTGCCGTGTTCGACTGACACCCTCTCTTCTAGCCCGCGGGTTTCCGCATTTTTGTATGATAGTACTCGGCTCAGAATAGCTACGAGGTTCAGGATAGCTACGAGTATACTTCGACGGCTCTATGATAGCCTCGAACTCTTTTCAGACACCGGCTGGCTCATCACGCCTTCTTTGCCGTCAAATCGACTGGGTAATCCGTCGTCTCGATCGGTCCAGGGTATTCCAACGAATTCTGTTTCCTCACTTCATCCATCGTCCTCATAATCACCAAGCTCTCCTCCAACCCCTCATACTGCCCCTCTTTCCTCCCATCTCGCAGCGCGTACGCGCACTCGTCTGCCTCCCAAAACATCCCGTGTCCTTCACCTTCAGGATTCCATGAGCTTTTGTCTCCGAATCCATTCGCCCACCCGGATCCCTTACCTGGTCCTGGTTGCTCGAAGACTTGTTCTTCGACGGTGCCGTCGTTGAGGATCAACCTCGTTCTGGTGGGACGGAAAGCTGGGTGGAAGACTTGGATTTCACCCTTCTCGCCTTGCACGCGGATAGAGGGGCCTGCCGTGCCTTGCTTGTCTGGGTCTGAGGAGATGGGCATGCCGGTCGTGGCTATGCCGTGAGCTTCGCCTGAGCCGTCGGAACGGGGAAATGTGAGTAGGATTGAGGTGAGTTCGTCAGCGCCGGTCTTGTACTTTCGCATGGAAGATAGAATGGATGAGGGTGGGGCGGGCTGTTTTTGGGTGTGGTAGAGGGTTTGGAAGACCCAGGTGAGGGCGTAGATTCCCAGATCGAGGAGGGCGCCTCCTGCCAGTTCGAGGTTGACCATGCGGTGGGAGTCGGGGAAGCTTGTGGCTGGTGGTGCGCCGACGCTGAGGTCGGCGAAGGTGCGGTATACAGTGCCGAGCTTGCCCGATTGGATCGTGTCACGGACATAGATTGAGAGTGGGAAGTATCGTGTCCAGACCTGAAGAGTGTCAATCGCTTTGCCAGCAAGCAAGAAAGAAAATGTGACTTACAGCCTCCATCAGGAACAAATTCTTCTCCTTTGCGATCTTGATCAAGATATCCAACTGCTTAGCATTGGTCGTGAACGCCTTTTCGCAAAGCACGTTCTTTCCAGCTTCCAATGCAAGACGGACATTCTGGTAGTGGTGGCTATGTGGTGTGGCAACATAAATGATGTCGACATTGGGATCATTCACCAGCTCTTGATACGACCCATATGCCTTCGCCGTCTCTGGAGCTCGAACCTCTTTCAAAAAAGCTTGTGCACGATCGGCAGAAGACGATGAAGCTGCTGCCACGACGACGTGTTCAATGTCCTTGACACCTCTTGTTTCAGGATTCACCCAGAGGTCTCGCGAGAATGTCTCAGCAATGCCACCTGTGGCAAGGATGCCCCATTTGAGCTGGAACTTGGACATGGTGGATAACAGTCGAAGTCTGAAGGTGCTTCAACGATGTCGTTGTTGTTTGAAAAGGATCGTTGATGAAGTGACTCGAAAGAGAAGAAAGCTTGTGGTAGTCATGCAGGCACCCAAGCTTCTATCTCGTCAATCTCGCAGCCAGGCGGCATTTAGCCGTCATCATTGCAGCATATGTCAGCAGCTTCTCGCAATGGTGCGAGCCACGCGGTCACACATGCGGGCGAAATGCGGCCAGGTAGCGGGGCAGTGGATGGTGAAGTGGGGTCGGTGTTCTCTCACCCGGCACCAGCTCTGCCAAGGTGATATTGCCAAGAGTAGCGCATTGGCTTTTCACAGGTATGTTTCGAGGCATTGGGAATGCGACTCCAAACAAACTTGTGCCAGTGAGGTACTTCGCAAAGGATAAATCATCTCTTGGTATCGGAAGCTGGCTGCATTTCTCAATGGGCCTTGGAGTGCGTGCAGTCAGCGTCGTGCTCGAATTTTTCAAGAGTGCAAGTGCATGCCAATATGTTGAAAATCGCGAGCTGCTCGTATCATATCGCGTGCTCGGACTCGGAAACAGTATCTGGCATCTGTCGGCCATTCGTTTGATGTTATTTCCGCCTTCCACAGAAATTGGCGACATCATACTGAGACTCGATCAGCCGGGGAAGTTCTATCCTCTCAACTTTGAACATTAGAATTGCTGAAGTGCCCGCTGTCTAGTAGTAGTGGTGGTGGTGGTGGTGATAGTACGATGCAGATGCGTACACACAAAACGAAACCTGCCTGTCCCAAGGCCAACTTAAAGAGCGATCCTGGTATCTGCCGCTTGCCAATCCCTCGAAAGCTGTAATCGTGGAAAACTCCTCTCAGCGCCTGTCGCTGTGATAAAACTGGTTGCTAAAAGAAAGACCGCATTGAACCCCCATTTATGCTCGCTAAACAATAAAGTGATTCATATGTCCTGGAACACGCAGGCGGCATCTCTCGCAATCGGGTCTGAATCCCATAGCGAAGCCGCCTCGCTTGTTGTTCGTGCCAGCAATTGGCGTGGCTCGCACAGACGGGTTGCCGCTGCTGAGCGCTCCACTACGCTGGCGCTGTTTCCTGACGATGAGATGATTGGATCCGCAGTCCATTGGTTCCGAATCTATGGCAGACTCCAGGTCTGCTTCTCCGTCAGGCCGGGTGAGGGTAGGTCGGGCAGGGTCAATGGAGATGCGAGGCACGCCTTCATTTCCATCCATGTCAACGTCGCTAACGCTGAGCATGCTGAGCCGTGATTCAGCTGCCTCTGCTGCAGAAGGCGGGGTAGGTACTTCGTCCTCGTCGATGGGGGAAGGCACCTCCAGCAGGTCTGAGCTGGCCGAGTTTTCCTGGGGATGGCGTCGACGAACGTGCTGTTTGTAGCCAGTCCTGACGCGCTCCGGACTGGCTCCAGGACGCATTGGCACCATCGGCGTCGGGACCCTGTTCATCTGCAGCTTTGGTCCCAGATGAGTTGGAATGGGACCGGTCGGTCGAGGTAGAAATTCTGCTTCGGGTGATTGCGAGAAGGTGCCGTCGTCCATGTCGACGTCATCATCATCCATCGAGACATCGCGAGGACTGCCTGGTTCAGACCTCAGACTCGACGTATCGGCATCGCTATCGTAGTCTGCTGGATTTCGTGCCGATGTTCTGGTCGGCATATTGAGAACGGAGTCGTTGCACCATTTCCCACTGTCTGCCGAGGCTTCAGTGGTCGCTCGAGCTCTCTGCGAGCGGCGTCAGCAGGCATATTTTGCACAAAGACGTGCGATACGGACCTTGCCAAAAGGCACGTCTTCAACCCGGAAATGGTCGCTCCCGCTATCTGCACGCGCTCGCTTCTTGCTGGAGAACATGCTTGCACGATGGCCTTGACCGAGGTGAGGAGCCGACGCTTATGCGGAAGTCATTCTTGGAGGAGAAGAAGCCCGCAGTCCTCAAGAAGAACCTCGAGGGCAGAGCGAGTGAATGGGACCCAGCACACTCCCGCCAGCTGTGGAGGAGGAACGCAGGAGCCTCGAACACTGGTGGAAAGCAGGCTAGATGCGCCGCAGTTGTGTTGGTGGTCGCTCGGGTGGAGGATCCGCCGGGACAGCTCGCTTGGCGGAATGACCCTTTTGTCCACCACCCCACTTGCCACCACGACAAGACACTACATTCACTCTGGCCCGCGTGCCTCCTTCATCACCCCGTGCATTCCCGCTAGCTGCGAGCCCACGCACTGTATCGTGCAATCCCTACGGAGTGATTTGTTCGAGAGATCTCGGCCCTCGTTGCAGATACCTGACATCTCCTCTGTGCTCTAACTAACTTGCCTTACCCCCACTTCTGTACCGCGGATGACAACGACCTAGCAACGTTGCAACGAACCATAGCGTCGTGGCCCAACATCTCACTCTCCCGCAATGCTACGAAAGCTGCACCACGCATAGTTTCTGAAGCCTTGAGGTCGATCGCCATCTGGTCATTTCATGTCGTCTTGACATGTGGACCTGCATATGCAGGACGTCCAGCCCAGATCCCGAGCGAACAAACCAACCACGCACGTCCATATGCACAACGATGACTTTCGACACGGGTGACAGCATCTGACGGAATCTTCTCTGCGCTCGTGCAGATGTCACCCACACAGGCTGTTTGCCAGACGCGCTCAAAATGGAACGACTTTTGCGGGTCCATTGATAAACAAGGCAGCATACCATAACATTTATACATAGCACTAGGGTTTCATGACTCCCTGCACCGAAGATCTGCACGTTTCACTTCAGTCAGCCCCTGGGATCAACGTCGACCTCCCGTCAGGCTGGCAAGCCACGCTCGGGCTTGGTCCGGAAGGCCGAACCTCCTCGGACCTCATCGACCAAGCGAATGTTATTGCGAGTCCAACGTTGCGACCGCACAACGTTCATCAGGTTTCCGCGACGCCTAAATTCAGGCCCAGCATTTGGTAAATATGATTTCCGCACGAATCAAGCTCCAAATGCTTGCTCAGGAGCCACAAGATAAAATTCGAGCGTTTCAATGCAACTCGATTTCGATGCGCTCATCTCCCACCCCTCCTCGCCCGAAAATTATCTGTACACTCCATATTGCAGTGCTTGCATCCCCACCATCCTCCAACCGCCACGTGGTATCAAAATGCATGCAAACCTTTTCTGCTCCCTTCTCATGAAATGCCTCAGTCGAGCCCAGCGTGGGCTCTGAGTTGCCCAAAACTCGGCACCTGGTTCAGGTTCTGTCCTTGCGCATGTGTGTTGCTATGCTGCATCGCGTCTCTGACGGCTTCACTCCGCTCTGCGAAGGAAGCGGTTGATTGTCATTGCGGAAAAGGCTCCTTCAACCTCTCCTCCATCAGTTTCATCAAAATGGGAGGGACGGCTTCATCTGTGGCACGTATCGTGAGACGGTACATCTGGGAGACATTGTCATTAGCATGCAGCCTTCCGTCGCAGGAAGAGAAAACTCACCTTATTGTCGTGATTCGGCTCCAACCTCATTAAGCAGCCGTACTTGCCGCCACCGGTATGTAGCACTGTCGCACCAACGAAATTCTTGGAATTCGGATCTACACCATCCAAAATGCCCCACTTCATGCCAATGAGCAACCTGCGCGTTGAGTCGGTCGAAATATCATATGCTTTGAAGATCTTCTGAGTCTCTCGCGGCGCACCACCAATCTGTTTCCACCTCTTGAAGAAATCTTCCGAAGATAATACGGCCGTGTCCATGTACTTGTGCAGAGCTATGGGCAGTTTTAACGTCAAAGCTTGTAGCGCTCCAGCCATATATGATATTCTGATGGTCGGCGCATCGTTGAATATGCCATGGGCCGTGAAGATAACCATTTGGCTTGTCTGCTCTCCTGTGTGGACCTTCGTGTCGGGCAAGCTCTTAGTCTCCACTTTAAGCTGCTCTGAAGAGGGATTGTCAATCGTTGTGGTGAACGATTGTATCGGCGCAGGCGACTTGTTCGTGAAGTACAAGATCAAACACCCAACTTCCGCGCGATACTCTGTGCGGCATCCAACTTGGATCTGGACGTCTTCGTATAAAAGTCCTTCAGCGCGCATCAGCAGCCGATTGTAACCCTCTTCCCAGTTAGGAGAGAGATGTGCCGCGGAGGCAAAGTTAGTACTTCCGCTCGTCAGTTCGAGGCCGGCCAGTTCGTCTATCGGTGTCTTCAGGGCGCCATTCTTGTGCACGCCATTGGCGCCATTCATTGTGCCATTCGCCGCGGCGACGCCAGCGCCAGCGGCTGTGAAATTGCGCTTTAGAGTAGCACTACGGTCGAGACCAGGTGCAGCATCTTTGCCTGTAATCGCCCACGTCCTTTTGTCGCCAGCTGCACTCGACTTCTTGTCAAGTCTCGAAAGCAGAGCAGACGCTCGTTCTGGGAAAGCGGGCATCTCGTCGCATATTGTTCGAAGCAAGTCATCCGAGGGCATTGTTGATATCGCCAAGTACTCGCAGGCACGCTGTTGGAGTTCGGAGTCCAGGGAGTGGCTGTAGGTTCTGAATGCCGAGAGCAGCTGTGGTCGGATTTCTGGAAAGAGATTGACGAATTTGAAGAAAGCGGACAGTATCATGGCTCGCGTCACTGGCGAACATGCCGCAAATTTAGCCTGGAGTGCAAAGAACTGTTCGATCGGACTGCAGTTCTTGGAGTCTGCGATAAGGTGACCAAACTCGCCCAGGATATAACTTCCAATCTTCACCAGCGTCTCGTGGCAATGATCGGCCTTGCAGTACTGGAGAATGTTTTGGGCAGCGTAAACTTGCAGCTCGTCGTTGTTGGTCACAATTTGGATGATTCTTTGCCAGACCTCGTCGCTGACATGGTCTCCAGCCATGGCGATCAGTCGCATGGAGATGTCAACATACCACTTGACATCCGTGGCATACTTCTCAGTCAGGATGGCAATCTTCAGCACCATCTCTTCTCGTATCGCATAGTCTGCAGACTGCAGGTATTTCAGCAACTCGTGCACAATCGTTTGCGAGTTCGTCGCATCGCACATGCTGTAAAGGAGATCCAGGCCCTGTCGGCGCACTGTGATATCGCGATCCCTCAGCGACCCAATAATGATGTCTTGATGCTTCTTGATGGGATCCAGATTCTCTGCGCGCACAGACAAGTGTGTCATGGCCTCAAGTCCCAGATATCTCACATTCGTCTCTCGACTCCCGATGAATTTGCCTAGCTTGGTCGATATCTGCACCATGAGGTCTCGCTCTGTATCCAGGTGTATAATGAGGTTGATAGCCTCGAATAACACTGCGTTCTGCGCATTGTTCTGTTGCACGTTCTTGGGACTCTCCATCGCATTGTCCAGAATAATCTGTAAAGAATCCCGCATAAGTTGCCGCACATGGGTGTCTTCGGAAGGAGGAAAGTACTGCATCAGGCGCAACAGCTTGACCTGTAGCCAAGGGCAAGGCACTTTGTAGTAGACATAGTCGCCCGCATACTCCTGCTCCACCACCAGTTTTCTCAGTCTCTGCGCAGCCTTCACATAGCTGCCTTTGTAGCTCTCCGGATCGTCCTGCGCCAGAGTCATGATCAAACTGGTGACACTCAACGCAACCCCCAAGTCCTGGTCGTCCATAATCGCGATTATTCTCTCGGACCATTCTGGCTGAACGATTGTGGGTACCTTTCGATACAGTCTCAACAGCGTCAAAGCTGCCTTCTTCTTGACAAAAGGCTTGCTCGCAGGGGATATCAGCAACCGATGCACCTCTGCAGAGAGCGCCTCTCCCATCTCTTTGCCGCCAACATTAGCAATGGCATGGAGAGCCAGGCAGTTGTTCAGCTCATTGTGATCCGCCAAATCCTTCCGGATGCTGTTAACGACCAAATGTAACAGCTCATGCCCTTCGTACAAGAACAACGTCACAGCCAGGTAGCCAATTTGTTTTTCCGAGTATTTTGTCGCCGAGATGAGATTAACAGCCTCCAAATGCCCAAAGTCGACATTCCAGCCCAGGATGTAGATATACAGTAGCTTGCAGACGTACTTCTTCTTGTCGTAGCCGGAGAGATTGCCGCCTTTGAACTTTTGTCGGATGTTGGCGAGTTCCTTGTTAATTCGCTTTTCTTCGAGTTCGCGTGCTCGTGCGTTTCGTAGGTCGGCGATGAAGGAGACGAGGCCGCGCATGGTGTTCTCTTTGCTGGAGGGGCCCATGCCCCTGTTGAAGAGAGCGGAGGCTGCGGCGGCCATGGTGACGGCGCCTGGCGGGCTTCACGCCCTATGTAGTTGTGGCCAGGACTGGATGAAGGCTACCGTAGCTGTTGGAAAGGCGCTTGTTTGCGTTGCTCGATTGTCCGGGTACTCGAGTTCGTGCTGGCGTGGGTTGTCGAGGGTGTCGGAGCTGTCGATCGCACCGGTACTCAGGACTAGTTAGTTAGCGTGGTCAGATTAGGGCGTACAGCTCAGAGACACAGCATCTGAGACACATGCAGCAAGCGAAAGACCAAGGCTGCGGGTAGCGTGTGTGGAGGACATCACGAGTGCTTCGCAATGGCTGGTTTCGTGCAAAGGCGTCAGAGCACTGTGAGCCTCTGGGATGCCACGATGTCTCCACGCGGAAACCTTGCCGCAATTACAAACAGGGGTGTGACAGATTGCTACAGTACACCTCTTTCGTACCATCACTACACTTTTTCTACTCTGTGGTTCTAGCTGAGCCGGCTCAGAGATATGCAGGAAGCCGAGAAGCTACAATTTGTCTCCATACATCATGTCTGTGAATGTGTGCTAGCGCTCTCGCTGAAAGAACGCTGTGTATACCCAATTACGCTGCACCCCAACTCCTCGCTCGAATACAAGTGACTGCTCCAAGGTGCCATCACGGCCTGAACGAACCCCTGCCCTTCCTCCTGTCCACATCGAGAACTCTTCTGTCTTTGTGAAGCTGCGCAGCGCGCCAGCACACGTACAGCCGCAGGAAGTCTTTGCAGACCACGAAGAGACACCCGCCGACCAAGCTACGAGCCCATTTCTTTTGCAGGAATCCTGCCGCCCACGTCTCTCTACCCTTGCCTCGACCAGCGAGAAAGAGCATGGGTGGCTCAGTAACCCATGTTTGTGGCAGAACAAGCTTTAGTGCTTCTCCAGCAAGGCCAGCGATCGTCGGGAAGAAGAGAGCACCGAGGAATGTTTCTGCCATTCCTGTGAGAGATAGCGACAACCGTCGTTCGACGTTTTGTACATTGCCGGCATTGTTTTGTTGGCCTTGCGCTTCTTGACGTCGCCGTGCAAAATTCTCCAGGCGCTCGTCTCGTGCCCCGGGCGCTGGCGGAATTTCGTTGTCGCCTCGAGGGAACCCGCCTTCTGCGGGCAGGTCCCGTCGCGGAGCGTCTGCTTGCTGTGCACCTTCGTCGGCGGC
>ANSM01004147.1:0-17234 GCA_000347735.1 Cercospora canescens BHU | reverse complement strand
GATGACTCCAGCCATCTTGGTAAGCCTGCATTAATTCTAGACCCGAACCGAACGTTTGAACTGGTATCATTCGACTTCAGAGGCACTTCGGTTCGCTCTGGCCTGCTGTCGGAAACAGAGATTGCAGTCTCTAATGGTACTTGACCTCACTTCCCACCTCTTCCCCTTCCTCTACCACCTCTCCCTCCTCCACGGCCACCTCGCTTTCCTCCTCGGCCGCCTTGCGTCCGTTCATAAATCTTTTCACGGCCGAACGCAGCATCGGCCAAACGCAGATAGCTCGTCACACCTTGATCCACAACTGCCAAGATGACGTTCTTGTAACCATGCTTCAATTTTGTGTACATCTGCGCGTCATCCTTAGGTGGGTCGTAGGGAGTTGTTGCGAGCAGGGAGCTGAGCTGCTCAAGAGTTGGTGCACCTGTTTCTCGGGCATTGACGACTGCTATTCGGAAGTCGGGATCCACAGGATTAGATTTCTTGAAATGCGCAGAGCCGGGTTTCCAGACGTGATAGGTAATGCGGAATTTGGGGTCTGTGGCAGGATCCTGAAGTGATTCTGGTGCGTGTGAAGTGGTGGGGTCATGAAAGTTGATGAGTGCTAGGCGGCGGTAGATGGTGTGGTAGTCGCGATAGAGGTCGTTAGTTACAAGAGGACCTTCGACTTGTCGATTGTGTTGCTGCTCTAGTGCCGCTTCCGGACTTTGGGCGAAGATATAGCCGAGTCCTGCGATGGTGTCGCGAAGTCCTGTCTGCCAGGTACGTTTCGGGAAAGGCGGATAACATTCGGTTCCAATCGGAGGGCCTGTCGATTTCCAAGATGGCGCACGAAGAACTGTATAGCCAGATCGCTTAAGTCCTGTGTACACGGAGAATCGTTCAAAAGTGAGTGCGCCCTCGTGGCTCTCCTCGTCTCCCAAGAACATTGCGTAACCAGCCTGTACGCTCATGGGTAGGCCAAATTCGTCCTGTTCGCCTTCGCTTTTCGGCCATCTGATATCCATCGTTCCTCTTTCGAGCAGATAGAGTGATTCCTCGGGGTAAAGCCAGACTCGAACACCGCGTTGCTCGTCATCGCCGAAAGGATCCTCGTGGGAGGGCAGAACTCTGCCCATTTTGATGAACAATGGGCCTTTGGGATTAATTGCGTAACACATGTTAGTCTCTGGATGGTAGGTGGCGATAGTGTGGCCTTTAGGCTGGTGAGTTCGTTCGAAGGCGAGAGCATTGTGCATGGCCTGCCTTGATGCCGCCAAAATATTAGTCTGGAGTGCAGTGGCATGCGGCTCGAAATCCTTTTCTCCGCGCTTGGGAATTTTCGCATCGCCCGTGCTGTATTGATGCATTAGATCATGATCAGATTGACGGAAGATTATGGACTTGCGATATTGAGCTCAAAAACCGAAAATCTTGTGTTTCGTCTGAGAGATCGACATCTTCGCCGCTGAGGCCAGCGCCTCCCGGTATAGCGTCCTCGTCTGCGTCCTCCATGAGCGCGTTCTAGACTCCAAGTAGGATGAATTGCGAACTGGGGAAGTGAATACTTGAGAAGACTTCTCTGACTGCAACAACGAAAGTCCAAATGTCTTGGCATTCGAACCTGCCAAGTCAAGTCACCTCTTCGACCACGACCTCAGTTCGCAGCATCAATCAGACATTCCAGGTCGCACGTCATTAGGCTCAAAATTTACGGTCGCCAGATCTGTGTCGCACAAATGACCCAGCCAACTCCTGAAGACGAACTTCTCCTCATAGTAAGCGGTCGCCCGGATGCGCCCGGAGGGCATCATGAGTAACAGGATCTAGTTACTTCGCAATCTCCGCAATGTAGTCTACACATTCGGCGAAAGTAGCAAGCAGCATATGTCCATGCGGGCAATGGTGCAAGAACACCTGGAAGAGATGCGACGAAAGGGCCTTACGACAAATCTCAGTCTGGCGTGGCAACAAGAACGGCAGATGCGGGGGGTTGAGCAGACATCAACCCAGACCATTAGTTCTCAGCAGCCAGATGACCTATCGCAGTTGATGGAAACATTGGCCACGCTTAAGCTCGAATGAATGATGAGATGGTGGGTGACCGCACGATCAAACATGCGCCACTCGTTGAGGAGAACAACAAGCTGCATGCTGGGTTCCCGCACGAGTTGCACTTAAGGACAAGCCTGTGCTTTAGTCGATGGAGCTACAACACGAGAAGCCGACAATGTTCATGCTGTTCAACATCAAGGGCCCGAAGGCTCTCTTCTGATTGTGAGCCCAGGCAAGTTGTTGAAAATTGACATTTCCACACGTCTCGAACGACTCTGGAACACATTGTGGACCACAGTGTTGTAACCTTTGCGTCGGCTTGCACCAAGTATCCAACATGGCTTTGCGAAATATCACTGAGCATGCCGACTTGAATGTACGAAAAAGATGTGCTCAGTGTCCCAAAAGCATATGGCAATAAGATGGAGATAGCCTTGAGTCTAGACCACGAGTAATTGCTGCGGGAATAAGATGGGGATGCTCTGTCGCGACAACTATATTGACTTGAAAATCTTTCTCGCATTCAGCAAAAGCCGGCAGTTTACCTCAAACTTTAGCAGAAGCTTCACCCTGGCTTATGTTCACTGCTGGAACACATTCGCTGTGCGACGACATCTATGAATGCTTCCACGAGCTGAGAAGAAAGTCAAGGCCATCCTCGACGCCTTAGTCAGTCACGACGGTACTCGTGGCGATATAGCCGCTTTCGATAATACTGGTCGCACCGCTAGACAAAGGGCGCGCTGACGTGGCGTACCTCAAGATACGCTTTCCCAAGTCCAGATGCCAGTGATCAATCTTCTCATTCACGCTATCTCCTCAGCCGTTTCTCTGATTTACCATGGAGCTACTCATCGATAGCTTGTACCACACTGGAGACAGGCACCTTCTTCTGCGTCGCGTCCGAAAATTCGTGTACATCAAAGCTCATAGCGCTGGCATCTTGCCAGCATTTCCTGCGGCCAAAAGCTCCGCGACGGCAGCAGCCTCATTGACGGGCCTGCCAAGGATGGCGGATGGAATTGTCAAATACCCCTGAATGGTCTTGATCTTGCAGTCGGCCAAGTCGTAATTGGAGTTCATGCCCGCATGCATGTTCGCAGGCAGAGCGACCAAACGTGGGCCTAGCTCCTGATACGAATCAGCTTTGCGTTCTTGATTGAGCAACAGCAAAGATGACTTACGATCTCTAACTCGGTGTGGCTAGTGCCATTCGGGTAGTTAGTAGTTGATGGGTCAACAGTCGGATATACCCGGTAAAAGATCTGTCGGACTCCCAAGGCGAAGTTTCGGATTGTGGACGCGTCTGGCGCTACGGTGATTCCAGGGGCACCGTTGATGTATCTACGTAACACTCAATTCCCTATTTCCTTCCTGCGCATCCAATGCCATCCATTGAAGACTCACAATATCAAAATGCCATCTGGCTTCAGAGGGAGCTGTTGCAAGAATTTCGCAGTAGCGCCTGGTGTTTGGTCGCTGAACGCTGGAGCCACGCCATCGAGCTGGGCTGCACGATACTTATTGGTACACGCTGCACGTCCCTCCAATGTTGGAGACGCAAGTCACGCGCCCAAGAGGGTCAGGATGGTAAGAAATTTAGCAATCATGGTGGACTGAGGTAATGGAGTTGAGCAAGGCACCGCGTTCAGCAGGCCCTTGGGTATTTATGCACTAGATGCAGCGGAGATGTCACGGCCATAGGTGCATAGTGGGGAAGGTTAGAACTGTGTTCAGCAGATCTTGGGTAAACAGTCTCCGCGCTAAGAGGCACGTACGTTCGGAGTGGACTGTAATTGACGAGTGGAGTCTGCATGCCGTTCTCCGGCTAGCTAACTTGACGCATCTTCTACAATGTTCGTGGCGTGGGCCTCTTCTGTTTGCACCGTGCTGTGAAGTAGCATATGTACCTGCTTGAGTCTATGGACAGTCACCATCGGAAAGGTCGTTGACTGGTGGTCAAGCTGGGCCTTGAAGTCTTTATGGGGCCATGAATGATAGTAAGATCCGGCCCAGAGACCAGAAAGTCTGCAAATCCGAACGATCAGCCTCAATTCCGCGAGAAATACAGCGATAAACACCAATCCAGATCTGGCATCATGCGGATTTGCGCATTCGTTAACTTCAACAGATCTCTTGGCCCAAAGAGAAATCGTCTCGAAGTTTACGTTGTTAACAATTATTTGCACTTCTTCTGTTACAGTCAGTATGGCAATACATCCGTTGGAGCAGTGTTGGCAATGGATAATCACAGTCATATTTCTCCTTCGGCCGAGGCGGTCTTCAGACCATTGCTTTCCATTGCGATGGATCTTTGCCGAACACTGCATGATTTCGTAGACTCAGGTGATGAAGATGGCACCTAACTTGAGGTCTGCGCACACGATGCCATCCTGATGACCTAGGGCAGCAAGCGGATCACCTGCGAGAGATGACCAGTGCTCGGATGAAGTCTGGCTTCCAGCTCATCGAGCTACCGCCGGCGACTCAACACGAAGAGCTGCACGACGATTTCGAACAGCGCCATGAAAACCGCGTGAGATACAGATGCTTCCTGCACGTGCTTTTAGCGCAATTGTTTGGATGAATGATGAGCTCATCACCAGCCTCCTCACGGTGAGGTCTCCATCTACCCCGCGCCTTGACCACCGCCTGGCACCCGCAAGCTGCGGAGATAACACAGTAGCCTGGCATCCCGATAACACCGACCGAGATCTGATACATCGTGCATGACAAACGTATGTAAAGTCCGCCGACACACCCACTCATGCCGTGACATGCTCTTTGATTGCACTCCGTATCAACGCCATGGCCTCACTTCTTGAGCTCTCGCACGAGCTTCTCCATTGCATCTTCACTGAAATCGAACCAGCCGACCTCTCATCCCTCTCACAAAGCTGTCGAGCGTTGCGCAGCTATATTAGCGGCAACAGACTTCTCCACCGAGATCTCTACGTGCGGCGCTATGACGAGCCGACCGATATCAAGAATGAGCCCGATTGGGAAGACTGGGTACACCGCCGTGTGAAGCTCGAGAAGCTCCTCGACACGGACGATAGGGATGTTAAACGTGAGAATCTTGGGTATATTGCACGAGAGATCAACAGCCTGGTAGAGACAGCAGACAAGGACCAGGAAGAGAGCAAGAATGTTCAACTGCTGAGCGAGAGCTTCATGTCAACTGATAATGTCGACACTCTTTTGTGTGGGTCGTCACTCTTCGCTCCCGGACGAGCTGGCGACAGCGACCAAACACAATCAGCGACTCCGGAACTTCGTCAAGCGAGTGCGAAGCTGCATTGTCTCTACGGCGTTCCAGTCGACAATGTCCCTTCGCGCTCGTCCTTTTATTCACTGATTCGACATCATCGAGCTGGTCTAGCCCTGTCTCCTTCACTATGCACTCGCTCACAGGTCAGCTCGCGGAGCACTCATCAATTCGCACGAAGCAAAGTGTATGATCTGCGAGAATATACGGACAGTACGCTGTGGGGACCCTTCAGGAACGATGGTTCGCAACGTGTGGATTGGGAGAAGGTCGAGGCGGTTATGATTGTTCTTGGGTTCAACCTTCGCCGCTTCACAGATCGGAGCGATGGGAGATTCCCGTTGATCTGGAAACATCCATTCGTGGGCGCAACTCCCGGATCTTACAAGTCTCCGCCACAGATAGCTCCACCAGAGAAGAAAGATCTCGACCAGGACGCGGGAGTCATTCGAGAGCTTGCGCTCAGCCTGGATGCGATGGACCCATACGGTGTCACGGGTTCTTGGATGCGTGTAGTCTGTTTCCTTGACTATAATGACCTCTATGCTTTCAACTTCAGCGAGCGTATACCAGACGACCAATTACGTGAGCCGATCGACACCGAAGAAGGTTTGATTCAACTTGCAGAAACGGCACGTATAGCCCTTACTGATCTCTTTGTTGCAGCCATAAGACTGATTCGCATCAAGTTGCAAGTCACACGTATCGATCCGCCCGGGAGTACTAGGCCACGCAGTAGCCCGGAGAATTTTGACGATGACGAAACAGAAGACGAAGAAGACGAGGGTTTGGACTGGAGCGGTTTCGAGGGCGAAAGACTTCCCATCGTGCATTTTCGTGGAACGAGTAGAAGTCTCCACGCAAGCTGGGATCCAAATGCAAATAGCAGGATTCGAGGGACAGTCCGCCAGACACCTGAGGGCGAGATCCGATGGACGACCTTCTCCATATTCCACGGCGAGGAGCGTTGGAGAAGCGAGGGCATTCAGGTGGGCGGATTGAAGTCTGCTAGAGGCATCCTTGGCAATTGGTTCGACAAGGTAAGGTTCTCTGCGGTCATTCGATCTGCAAGACTGACGCTTTGCGTAGGATTATGACATGCATGGCCCTGCAGGTCCGACAGCATTCTGGAAGGAAAGCGATGAGCTCGAAGAAGAGAAGTCGTCCAGTACGCCCATGACATTTTTCTGACTAGCGACGGTGTTGTCCTAATAGAAAGGCATAGCAGAGCCCTCGACCTATCTTTCGTACGTCTTGAGATTACTCGACGAAATCGTCCTGGACCTTGACTGATTTGCGTAGGTTCTTTGGCTAGTGAAAGTCGGCGGAATGCGTAGCGATCGATGAGTGCAACGAGGGATCCGGTCGACTTCAAGATAAAATGCTCTGGCGCCAGAAGGGCGACATTTGGCATCTGTATATACAGCCATAACGCATGCATAAAATTAGAGAGATCACGACGCATTTCGTAACAGCAAGGGAATTTTTCTACCAACCTCCGCGAATTGAAAGCGAAAGCGCAGCCAGAAATAACCTTTTTGACAACTCTGTCTTGCCTGTGCCTCGCACCGACTGCTCGAGCGACGCTAGCCAAGACAAACATCAGCTAGCGCGAGTGGATTTGCATGAATATGATTGGGCACGCTGCACCTGGCACGATCAACAATCTCCGCTCCTTTGCCCGCTTCTTTCCCAACACAATGTCAGGTAGACTTGCGGAGTTTCCCGAAGGTCTCGCCAGCCCTGATCACCGAATAGAAAAGGTGACTGCGAATGCCCTTGACCGGTAACAGACATCTTGCTCCACTGGATGCTGGCGACGACGATGCCCCATGTGCCCGAAGCTCCAACCTCGTCGAACTTCATAGGCCACAATTCCTCTTGGCTCTAAGCTATACTGGGGCCGACTCCAAAATACCAAGAGGCGATGTGAAGGACCTTCCTGTCCGAGCTATTACGATATGTCGTCATTCCTCGGCATGGATGAACAGACCAATACACGGAACTGATACGGTTTGATCCATGCAAGAGCGGTTAGGGGTTGACATGCCGCGAAAGGTGATCTCAATGCATACCAAGAGCGTATGGCCGCAGAGGCGAAAGAGAGCGGCGGCCAACGACAGAAGCAAGTATATCAGATGCCCGTTTCCTGGTGTTCTGTGGCTTGCTTCTAGATGTTCTTCCACAAACATTCATGATGTATTCTCATTGCGCATTGCAGCGTTTTGCGCTGGCAGTGCTTACTTCACGTCTATTCCATGCTAACGCACAAACTACATATGGCGATAACAATCTAAGAGTCACCAAGGACAGCGACATTGTAGCATCCGCATTCCCCGAGGTTGAGGGTATTGAGCTTATTGCTCCTGCTTTCACCAACCCAGATACATTGCCCGCGGGTTGGAACAATGGCTCATCTGGCCCCACAGACCTCTACGAGCTTGGTCAGTCCTCACTTGATGTGGAATGACACCATACCAAGGCGACTAACTACAAGGTAGACTATTTTGTCAGGTCCATTGCTAGTCGCAATGACTGGATCACGTACAAGTCTTCAGACTTTCTCTCAGAGGAAGGCCGCGCCATTCCGTATTTGTTCTTGTCCAGCTCTCCTAATTATACAGGAAACAATACGAAGCTGAAGGTCTACATCCAAGGTGCAATTCATGGCAACGAGCCCGCTGCAGACCAGGGCGCCCTCGCACTTCTTGGCAAACTGGATGCTAATCAGACGTATGCCGCTTCTCTGCTCGAGAAGATGGACATCTTGATGCTACCACGCTACAATGTGGATGGCGTGTCCTACTTTCAGCGAGAATTGGCTGTCAACTTGGATCCAAATCGTGACCACATTAAGCTTGATCGGAAGCAAACAAGAGAGATCAAGCAGGTGTTCAGTGACTACAACCCTCACCTTGCTATAGATCTTCATGAATTTACAGCACCGACAGTCTATGGCGGAGATTACCAACATGGGAATGATGCGTAAGTGGATTGCAATTCCCCAGTATTTTGGCAGGATGCTCACCCCGATGGCGCAGTCTCATCGCTGGAGGTATTCACCCCAACGTACACACGAGCATTCGCACTTATCTCAACGACGTGCTCATTCCCATGGTCGGAGACCGACTTGAGAGTTATGGCTTGCGGTGGGGTCCATATGTGACTGGATCTTCGAACACGACCTCAGGCTCCAAGATTGCTTGGGACGGACCTGCTACGCAACCTCGAAGTGGGCGCAATGCAATGGGACTTACGCAGACAATCACGTTCTTGTTCGAAATGCGAGGTATTCGCCTGGCCAATCAGCACTTCCAGAGGCGTGTTGCGACCACTTTGATCAAGCTTGAAGCCATATTGGAATACGCGAGAGACAATACCGAGGAAGTCCGCTCCACAGTGGAAGACGCCCGAGCCGATTTCATCAGCTCAAATGAGGACATTGTCATTACTGACACTCCAAGAGGAAATCTTACACAGCAGCCATTCAACTTCGTAGACCGCCGAAACGGCAGCATTGTCGAGCTCGTCGTCGATTTCTACGAGACAAGACCCGCAGTTGTCAACCTTACGAGGTCGAGGCCTGAGGCCTACCTGATTCCGCGAGCGTGGTACGATATCGCTGAGCGGTTGAAGGTACTTGGACTAGAAGTACAGACTCTCGACTACGAATATCGTGGCACTGTCGAAGCACTCAATATCACTTCGAGTGACTTGGATGATAGCATATACGAAGGTCATGTGCTGAACACAGTCACGACTGAGCCTCTGACGAAGGAAGTTCATCTTCCACCTGGCAGTTTCATCGTCAGCACGAGGCAACAGAACGCGGCTCTGGCTTTTATTGCGCTCGAGCCAGAAACAATCGACTCTTACGTGGCGTTCAATTTCATTGCTCTCAATGTGGGAGACGAGTATCCCATCTACAGAATTCTGGCGGAGTAAGCATCGGAGAAACTGCATTACATATTCCATAATGGATGGCCCAGATATAGAATGTCGACAATAATCACCTTATGACCCAATACAACCTTCTCCATTCACTGACATCGATAAAGGCGCAGTTTACTTACTCCCACGATGCCGGACATCTCACCATCACATTCAGATTCCTGGACTCCCCATACATCATGCACTGTCCTTCAATCATCCTCAAACTCGTCGAGAATGGCCCAGGTCCATCGCACATTTCCGCTGGACTGTGCAACCAGACTTCGCAGTCCGGCGCCGTCATGGAGCCGTAAAAGTTCATGCTTCCTCCCCAGGTGATTTGGAAACAGTACCAGTGGCCCGATGCCCAGGCTTGAAAGCTGATGATTCGCCCGGTACGGCCCTTGCCGAAAATGCACCTTGTATTATCGTAGAATTCGACCCAGACGTAACGAGGTGGCGGATCGTATTTGTTAGATTGGCTGATGTCGATGTTGGGGTCGGGGAGGATGATGGTGGTCAGATTGTAGTTGAGTGGCTCAAAAGAGGTGGGAGTGTCGGGCATTTTGAACGAGGAGATTGTTGGATGGCCCAGAGTGGGAAGGGTGAGGCCGAGAATCGCTATGATAATTGATACGTGCATGGTAATTGTCAGGAAGTGAGTTGTCGCCTACTCTGTGGGCTATGGACTCAGTGTCTGCTCTGGCAGGACCAACCTACTTATGACTAGATACCGAACACAATTGGAACCTCTGGTACACAACCTTGGCGTCGGGTGCAGCGGTGGGATTGCATTGTATCTTCGCGGTGTTGTGTACTCCGTACCGCCACGCCGGACACATATGAGACTGTACACCACATCGGAGCCAAGCACAAACGGCAAAAGATTTCCATCTCTTGCGCTTATACCCATTCTCATCGCAAGAAGCAGAGTACATATCATCGCTTGCGCAGGCGGAGAGATACTACTCTCAACGATGACAGTGGAACACCAGGTCGCTTGCACTATGTTGATTGGTCTACACGATGCAGCAGGGACGCGTCTGATTCTCTGACCTTTCACGGCGCTGTACATCAGGTTCCATGCACCACTCATTATCAACAATGTCTGCGACCGCTCACCACCACGAAATGAGATCCAGGGGAAATGATGTAACATGTCGGGTTTGACATGCGCAATGATGTGCACGCCAGCAGCAGGGAAGTCAATGGGCCAAAACTTAGTACCATTGCAACCTTAAGGACCGTAAAGCATCAATCCTCTTCCAAGTGAATGTCCTCCAGGAGGAATTTCTCGGAGGTATGCACGATTCTAATGTGAGTATTGAATCGATCTAAATCTTAGCAATTCCGGAGAGGCTGCGACTCAGGATCTCCTTGATCCCAAATCCGGCTTAAAAGCCCGACAACAATTCAAAGAACCTCATTCCAGCAAGTGATGCTCGAGCCGCGCCACCCTCAACGTTTGTCTGTGTTGCATCGAGAGCCGTGCTCGTCTTGTCGGAAGCCGCCGTCGCACGAGTCGCAGTAGTTGGAGTGGAAGCTGGGTTCTGTACAGTCCTTGTTGTAGCGGCATCATCATCTTCGTCCTCTTCGAGATCTCCGGCGAGATCACATTTGTCACTGTCCGGGCGACAAGTCCGCCCAGCTCGACAGAATGTCCCATCGCCGCAGTCTATCGCCCCCGCCGGAATGCAACCATCTGCTGTGCACTGTTCGCCAGCATCGCAGTTCGTTCCGTCTCCGCAGCTGACCTCGTCTTGGTCGATGCATCCAGTGCCTGTGCACTTCTGACCAGCATCGCAGTACTTACCTGGACTGCAACAGGTAGCTGTTTCATCAATGCAGTAGTCGGATCCACACTCTTTTTCGCCTGAATCACATCCGGCAACCGACGAGGAGGATCCTCCACCGCTGCCGCCACCGTCACTTGACCCCGAGCTTCCAGAAGAGGAGATTCCAGTTGACATGCTTCCTCCGCCACTGCAAGTTCCATCACTTACACATGTCTCCCCTGCACGACAAGAACCACTGCCATTTCCACAGCACACGTTTCCAGTGGGAATACAGTAGTCGCCGCAAAGTTCATACCCCTCTCCACCACAGCCCTCTCCTAATCCGTCACACAGCTTTCCTGACTCACAGCATCCAGCTTCGTCGCCTTCCCCATCACAATATGTGCCTAGACGACAAAATGTTCCGGAAACGAGGTCGCAGCAAGTGCCAGTAAGAGGGATGCAGCCATCGCCACATAGCTTCTCAGTGCTGAAGCAGGAGAGTTGTCGCTTTTCAAGGGAAATACCGTGGTTGTGCGATGGGGGAAGAGTCGCCGCGAGGTGGAAAGTTCGCTGTTGATCCTTTGCGTGAACGAGAGCGTTCGATGAGACTAGCGGAAGGAGCGCCAGGATTGGAACGAATCTTGACCGTGACCGCATCTTTTTTCAGTTATCTCCCGGTTGCTTTCGAGAATGTGACGGAGGTGCAAAGGTTTGTCTGCGGTCGCACAAAAGTCGAGTCAATCTCCTCTTATATCCTACCTTTCCAATGCGCAGACGCTCGTGATCCCCCCTCTGGAGAAGCATGGAGACCGCCCATACGCTCATCGATCCATCGCGTCCTATCCCTCAAACTCCGCACAGCCGAAAAGCAGTCACCGCAGTTCTAAAAAGATTGCTTAGTTTACTCTATAAGTCTTGGCTTTCTTGGCTGTCTCCTACAGTTGTCAATGATCTGCGAGACTTCGATCCCTCGGATGCCCTCTCACAAGGCATTCAATGTTTCTGAGGTGCGAATGCGAGGCGTTGATCTCACACATACTCATTTGGGAAGTAGGCGTTGCGGTACTGCTGCGCCATGAGCTACTGCTCTGAACAATGCATTGTCTCGTCGAGGTCGTAGGTACTCCCGTCAGGAGACACAAGGCAGGTTTGGGAAGATCCCGGTCACACTCAAGTCGACGTGTAACGAACATTCCAATGTTCGCGCGAGTTCAAATGGTATGTTTGCTGGTCCTGTGCTTCGTGAATCGGTCGAACAAAATCACATTGCGCGACTTCAACGTACTCACAAATATGACACTGCAGTTCCCAGTCAACATTCGTCGAAGTGTACCTGACATCAGTAGCCGCAGCCGATTTGGCGGCATGCAGCAGAATCTACACGATGACCAGCTGCTCAAAAGCATCATTCACCCGATTCTCGTCTCCTCTGACAGCATCGAGCACAGCCTCACCATCCATCACACCTGCGTCCAGATTAGCACACACAAACCAGCCTCGCTCTCCCAAGTGGCTCTGATGCACGAAACTTACCATGCAAATAACACGAGCTAATCAATAGATACCCTTCTCGACCTCTCCTTTCTGTCTTCCTCAGCACAAATGGCATCCACAACCTCGCCACTATTCCAACCCTATCGCCCACCTTGATATCCGGAATGCACACCCCGCACCTTCCTTTTTCCGTAACATAGAAAGTAAGGAATGGCCCACCCGTTGACGTTTTATTGAAGAGTTTGAACAACGCCGCGAACTTCTGAGATCCGCCAACGTACGGCTTATTCGACGATGCTTCTTCGCGTGGTCCGTGGTGACGGTCCCGATTCATGTTGAAAGTGCGAAGGATGATTTCGTGAGCGGTGTGGCCTGGGTAGGTCGTGGTGCAATGTTGCTCGTACAAGGCGAGCCAATCAGCAGGTAGATTCTGCTCGACTGCTTCTTGAACGGCGAGGCCATGGAGGCTGCTGTTGGTAGCTGGACCTTCGTAGGCGCTCACGGCGATGATCGTGTCGAAGAGAAAGGTGCCGACGCTGACCGTATAGTGGTCGAGTCGTTTCAGTTCGGATTTCGTGGAGCCAGCGTGCGCTTTGAACTTCCCGGCAGAAAGGGTGTCTGGGCTTATTGCTTCTGGACCAAGAGCTCGTGTGCCTAAAGCGGAGCTTTTGAGTTTCGTGTAGCGGAGTTCTGGAACCCATGAGGGAAGATCTGAGTCGACGTTCCGGACATCGTAGAAGCAGTTGAGAGTTTGGAAATGTTGGATCCACCGCCAGGTGAACTCGCACAGAAGGTCAATTATGGGTACTTTGTAGTCTATTTCCAAGCCCAATTTGTCAGGGAGAAGCCCGATGATGGCGTAGATAGTGTCGTGCTCGACTGAGCATTCAGATGTCTTGATAGCACGAAGGAAATTGTGCCATTGTTGTTTGTTGTTCAAGTCAGCGAGGACAGTATGTGAGTGCTCCAGCATGTGACCGAGTACAGTGGCAGCTGCTCCAATCACCGAAGACTTCGGCAGGCCATCTGGCCCCAATTCCACTGAGGGGTCCTTTTTGACGCAGAAGGCTTGATATAGAGCCAAAATCACCTGGACACGAATGTACTCCCTCAGTTTGGCGAAGACGTCCGTTGGCAGTTCCTCGATGTGTTTCCCAATGTGCAATGTCCGATGCTGCGCGCACCTAACTTCCTGCACAATCCATCTTCGGCACCAATACTGATAAGCAAACAAAATCGACAGATATATCATCCTTACTTCTATCGTATGCTCTTCCGCCGAAAGGCTCTCCAGGCTGTTGCTGGCAGTCGGCTCGTTGATGAGACGTCGCAATACTCGACAGACCTTTTCGGACTCTGGGCCTGCAACCCCCAGCCAGATTCTCACATTCGAGGCTTTGGTATATATCATTTGCATCAGAGCGACTTGACTGTTGCGTTCTTCAACATCCTGCTGATTGATACAGATGGCATCAACCCAGATGAATACCACTTTGCCTTCTGCATCAGAGCGGAACTGTCGTAATGCCGCTTCTAAACTCACTGTTACAGCAGCAATAGCCCCATTGAGGTCGATATTTGCAGTGACCTCCGGATCGCCCCAGCAGTATGACAAAGCTTCAAACATTAGTTCGATTGTATGCAGGGCCACGACGTCCAATTCACATTGAACAATGCCTGAGCAGTCCTGGCTTGGTAGTATTTTCGCTATCCGGATCTGTCCCGCGGACGTATCAAGAGGAGTGTAAATCTGGATATCTTCTTCCATGTCGATGCGAAGGCTCGAGATCATGTCCACTACCCGTGCAGAAGCAGTCGGAGAGGCGTAGCTCAGCTGGACGCCTCTCAGCCTCGCCAAGAAACGCCCATGTCCTGATTGGGAGGCAAGTGTGGTCGATGGTCGCCGAAGGCGGCCTCGGGGAGAAGGTCTAATTATTCACAACGCTAGCCAACTTCAAATGATATAATATTTACAAATCTTCATCATCAAGTTCCACCGCATCGGTGTTCACAATCTCATTATGGGGTTCTTCAGGCTTCTTCCTATTCCCGCCTTCGGGTCCAGAGGAAGCGGCCACAAAGCCGACCGGTGCTCGTGCTTGTCTCTCCAATTGTGCCATTGCGTCCGCTGTATCGGCGTCCATTTCTTCCGCACTCCCATTTGCATCGCCATTGGCCGCAGCAGCTTGTCTTGCAACGGCTTGCGAGGCGATGAAGTTGACATCGGTGTTGAACTGCGCTTGCACACTTCGCTTGATGCGCAGCATTTCTTTGAAGGTATCTTCGTTACCATGCTGCACCTCGAAGGCTTCCCACTTCCGCCAGAATTCTTGTTCAACGCGTGGATCACAAAATTGTGAAGCATGGCCATAGATGGCGCGGGCACGGTCGATCTCACCGAGGCGGCGCTCCATTTCTGCAAACTTGATGCACATGACTGCTGCCTCCTTGTCAGGCAGAGCAGCGATGGCGCGCTCATAGATAGGTCTAGTCGAGGTGAGACCAAAGTTCGAGGCGGACTTGGTGATGTAGAAGTTGAACATCTCAGTGCGATCCTCGTCGCCAACGGCGCGCGTTGCTCTCTCATAGATGCGCATCGCGTGCCGTGCAAGACCTCGTTCCTCCTCCAGAGCGCCATACATCAGATAAAGAGTTTTGGCAAAGCGTTGGGGGCAGCCTTCAACAGCTTGTTCGAAGAGATCACGGAGTCGTTCTATGGAGATGCGACGATCAACGGCTTTCGTGAGGTAGAGATTCCAGAGTTCGAATGCAACTGGGTACGAGAAGAGGTCCAGCCCGCGTTCGTAGATCTTGAAGCTTTCCTCGTGGTAACCATTCTCCTCCAGCAGGTTGGCATAATTGACGACCGTTTGGGGTGTTGCGATGCGAAGCTCGAAAATCCGATCATATATCTTTTTGGTCTCCTCCAGCGATGATACTGATTCAACCAGGTCGACATAGAATGACCATAGCTTCCATGATTTGTGCACTCTCTGCTGCGGCGAGAGATTCTCGTCGAAGTAGTCTACGTTGCTGCGCTTCGGTGCTTTTGTGGCAGTTGCCATAATGTTGACAGCTTGATCGAAGTTTTCATTGCGCAGCTCCATTTCTGCCCACTCAGTCCAACATTCTGCAAGCTCAGAGACGGACTTGTACGGCACCTTGACTGCCTTCTCCATGATGATGCGGGCATTGACAAGATCTCCGCCGGCTTCGTAGAACTTGGCATAGTTGACCCAGAGCTCATGGAACCGGCCAAGAGCTTTTTTAGGGCTGATTGCTGCGATAGCATCGGCGTATGTTTGCACGACCATGGCCTTGTCGGCGCCCCACAGCGCCACGCGTTTCTGCCATTCGTTGACATTGTGCGGGTTTTGTCGGAGCAGAACGTCGTTGACAAGGAAGGGTCGACGATCCATGAGCTGTTCAAAGCGCATCATCCGGATGTCTAGGTCCAGGTCCGCATCCTCGTCAATCTTGCCCTTCTCCTGTCGCGCCGCAGACTCGTCCATCTTGATGGAGATCAGGGCCTCTTCTGCCTCCGCGTATGTGTCGAACACGACAGAGAAGTCGCGCACCGTCATAGCTGTGGTGATGCCATCCTCGAACACATCTCGCGCACGTTCGTACGCGCCCAGATTGATGTAATATCGCGCTAGCCCGACCCATAAAATACCCCTCTGGTCAGGAAATCGCTCCAGGCCTGATCGCACAATGGTCTCTATGTCCAGAGCACTTCCATCCAGCAGAGGTACGGGGTTGGGCACCTTTCGTGCGTGATCGATCAAGACCTCCAGCATCTCCGTCCAATGTTGGAAAGGGCCTTTCGCTTCCTGACTCTTGAATCGAGGATTGTTCAAGATTTGAATATAGTGTTGCACCGCTTCCGTATACCTTCCCTCACGTACCAGCAGGTCGATGAATTCTTCGACGTACTCCGGGTGCAGCTGGACATATCTCCTCCACACCCTCACAGTGGTTTCGCCTCCGGCACTGGTCGCGAACGGCCTGTAGAGTCTCCATACCCTGTTGTGTTGGGTCACCGGCAGTGCCCTCAATGCTCGATCGAATGTCCTCCTGGTGAAAGTGACAAGCGGCTGCGTGCACAGAAATTCCAGGTACATTTCCCAGATCTTTGGCATTTTGTTCAGTAGGACCAATGCTCTCTCAAAGAGCGCGTTCACTTTCTGATACTCGGCCTTCCATCGTGCAGGACTCCTGCCTTTCAGATGTTTCATCCTCAGTTCCAAGTACATTTTCCACAGTTTGTAGGACCGCGGGAGAGCAATGCATGCTCGTTCCAGCACGAAGCTCTGCTCCAGCAGTGTGCCATATTGGCGTTTGAAATGCGCGTAGTCGAGCCACGCCTTCACATTCCCCGGCGATCGTAGAATGTCGTTCTCGTAAATCTCGTCATTCGTGCTGATGAGGTAGAGGCAGTTTTGTTGTTGCGGAGATCGCAAGCTCGGCGCGCCCATATCGGCGGCGAGGGGAGAGGAGGAGATGGAGAAGATGGAGTGGTCGGACTTGCGTCTGGAAGGGAGGACAAGAGTTGTGGAAAGGCGCTTCAACATTGCACCATGAGCGGCGACATGATTCGTTCACCTCGCACATAGCAGAGAGATGCGACGCAAGGAAGTCGCGACTCGCCGTTTCCAAAAATGCTTGGCGGCGACGGATACCCGACGGAGTGCCAAAGTGGCCAACTTGTCACTACGTAACCCCCGCTTTCT
>ANSM01004145.1:0-23037 GCA_000347735.1 Cercospora canescens BHU | reverse complement strand
CTCTATATTATACTTTAGAGTTTAGGGTTATAAAGTAGTAGTCTATATAGATCTAAAGTCTTAACTAGCTAGAATAAGATTAGACAAAATGATAAATAGAAATAAGGACGCTATATTCGCTAGATATATTCATAGTACTACTAAAATATAGCTCTTCTAGAAGTCTAATATAAGAGCTATTAAAGCTTATAATACTATAACTTAGTTTAAGTATAAGAGAGAAGGAGATATATAGCTAAATGTTCCTAAGCTTAATTAAGTAAGTAGTATACCTATTAGAAATCTAGTTAGTAGACCTCTAAAGAAGCTAATAGTAGTTATATCTCTTATAACTACTATAATTATAGCTATAGTAACTAAACCTATAGGTTCTAACTAAGTACTTTTTATATAGTTACTACCTCTACTAAAGAATAAGAAGAAGTACTAGAGAATAAAGGATCTAGAAGAAGAAAACTCTAGAGAACTACTTCCCTAGTAAGAGAAAAGTAGAACTACTAAACAACCTAAGTCTAGCTAGGAAATTAATAAATAAACTAGTCCTAGTACTAGTAGAAGACTATATTCTAAAGTTAAAGAGGAACTAGGACTATACTTATAGCTAAAAAAGAAGAAGATCTATCTTAGATTAAAGACTAGGCCTAGAGCTAAAGGTATATAGTATAGTTATAAAATAAGTTCTCTAGAAGAGATAAAGAAAATATAGATAAGAGGAACAGCTAAGTACTAAGTACTATAGAGTATTCCTTAGCTAAGTCTAAGGCTAAGAATAGGAGTAGATTTAGGAAGCCTTATTAGAAGTTTAAGAGTCTATATTTATAGTAATTACTCCTTAAGTCTCTGTATAGAGATAAGAAGTACCTATTCTAAAGTCCTATAAAAAGGCAATTTAGGACTCTAAATAGAGATATATATAGAAAGATATAGTCTAAAAGGAACTAACTATATTAGGAAGTAATAATATCTAAACAGAGGTTGTTTCTCTAAAAAGAGCAAACCTTATATAATATAGCGCGATAACGGCAAAAATGCACCCGATTACGGACGCAAATACGTATAAATTAGGGCGCATTTCGGCCAGATCGCACCTCCGCTTTCGCTCTAGCTTACAGACTTTCCTATGTTATAGTACGCTTTATACGTACGCACGCGCCTACGCTATATATACCTTCGCCTAAATAATACGCGCTACCTCGTTCTGCGCTATATAGTATACTACTATACTCGCAGCAGTATAGCGCTTCCTCGGGTGCTGCGACCGACAGGGGTTTTAATATTTAAGAGGACTGCTGCTCTGTCCTAGTAGCAGGAGCACGCGTACATCTCGGTCTTAATCTATCCTCTACAATACGCCTCGCCTACGCTACTAGAGCAGAGACCTAATTGTCGGACATAGTCGATTACGTCTTTAATAACCCCTCTACCGAGCACGAGCATATCGTAATAGACGACTATTGTTCTAGTATAACGCCTCCTCGAACGAGTATAATAACTAAGCCCTATAAAGCGGAGGACTACTACGACCTAGGCTAGATAAAGAAGATATATACGCCGAAGAGCAGAGAGCTATAATCGCTACTAAAAAAGCTATAGGATAGGTAAGAGGCGCGCGTGCTCTATTAAAGCTAGTATATAGGCTAAAGTAATAATAAGCTATTATAATATATATAGTAAGGAGCCTAGTAAAACGTTACGCACTTTCTATATTAAGGATTTATATAACTTCTTTTACTAGATATTACGTAAGCAGGGCAGCCGAATATAGAAAGCACGAACTCTCTAGACCTACTAGAATACACTAACGCTAGTCTGCTAGTTAGAGACTAGCTGTTATAGTATAGACCCTACTATCTAAGTCGAAATGTACGGAGTAAGTGTATTACGAGATATATTACTAGTATTTAGTACTATTACTACTACTAATCGTACCCTAGGCCTAGTAGAACCTAGCGTAAGAGTTTAAGCTATCTACTACGAAGGAGGACAAGCCTATTATACGAGCAGAGGACGATTTCGAGCTGTTTAAAACGCTCTAGGAATCTCTAGACGTAGAGTTATAGTACGAGTACCTGCAGGCGTAGCTAGCGCTAATAATCTAGCTTGCTAGTATTACGGGCAACTGTCCTAGTGCTCTCTACCGACTATAATACAAAGACTTAAAAATTATACTACTCCCTAACTATAATAGGAGTAATTAGCCGAGGCTTATAATCGACTTTACCTTCGAGTATACAAAACACTACCTTAGTAGTAAAGATATATAAGTACTACTACTATACTCTACTACTACGAAGCTATCTTACTAACGCCTCTATTAGGAATATATTTTATATCCCTAATATTCCTTCTAAATCCTGTCTCCTCCTCTATCCTTAGACAATGCTTCTCGGTCTATTATTTACTAATAATACTTTTGCTATACCTAATCTAAGCCCTACTAAGCTGTTCGAACTACGTATCCTGCTAGGCAAGCGCGAGCTCTATATTCCTATTAAGTAGTCGAAAGCCGAGCTTCTGCTATTTCGGAGAATAGAGCGGACTGTCTGTAGCTTATATGTTTCTAACGACGTAGTAATAGAGAATTAGCTTCGCGAGAGGTTAAGGTAGCTTGGAACTATTACGAACTTTAAGATACCCGTAAAGCTGTATTGCTTCTATAGAGGACACGGCGAGGCTTTAGACAGTAGTAGTTCGTCCTTTATATAAGTTCGATTCTCCCCCTAGTATGTCGCTAATTTTAATATTAGGTTATATTAGCGATTCGTAACGTAACCTTATCTTGCAGCACTCCTCGTCTGCTGTCTTCTAGTATAATTACCTATCGCAGTACATTACCTAAGACACGCAGGCGGCCTATCGCAGGCTCGAGCCTTAGACCGCGATTATCCGGGTAGTAAGCAGGATAAGTCGCTTAATTAACCTATACCGACTATAATCTCTTAATAACTAGCAGTTAGCACAGATTAAGAAGCACCCTAAGGTCGTCCTAGCCCGAAGGATACGTAATCGTCTAGCTAGGCAAGCATAGGCTTACTATATAACGATTAAGTAGTCGAGTAGTACGCGAGAATATATAGAATACTAATATATATAGCAGAACTTCCTATATACGAAAAGAGTAGTATATAATATTATATTAAAGCAAGTATAGGCGAGATACCGAGAGGAGCAGCCGATTAATAATATCCTATAGCAGCTAAGGGGAGCCTATTAGGACACCGTACAAACGACATTAGCCTAGGTAATTAGCCTCCTAAGTAGCGAAAGTCGGCAGGTCCTTAGTATATTACTTACCTTTGCGCTATCTAAATATACTAGTAACTAGGAGCGCTAAGTAGAGGCAATAGATACTATAGCCGCTCTTTATAAGTAGTAAGAGGTAATAGAACGCAAGGTTTACTAGAAGAAGGCAGCCTGCTCTATTACTTCCTATAAAGGGGACTATATAATAGCGGACGCGAAGAAGGCTATTAAACCTAATCTAATCCAGGTAGAGTGTCTACTAACTTAATATATCTTTTATATAGGCAACCTAGAACTGCCTGTTTCGTATTATATAAAGTAGTTCCGGGACTATAATAGCCTAAAGAGGCACTTTTTCCGGAAGCACCTGCAGTATTACGATATAAAAGAGTATATAAGGTACCTATACCTAAAGTATAACGATCGATAGCTTAAGCACGTAGATTATTTATAGAACTATGTAGCAAAAGTACACAAGACGTTAATATAAATGTCTTTTTAGATACAAGTACTAAATACTTATTAGTAGTAAGTAGTTAGATTCTGGCTCTAGGCGCAGCTAGAGTTATTTATAACCTATATAATATAACACTATAGCGCTTCCGATAAGGTTAACGAGCCTTACTTACTAATAACGTATTATCTTATATAAATATAGCTTTTTCTATACACATTGCTTAGGAAAGCTACACAAGGCGTAATCTGCTAATTATCGTATATAAAAAAGTCGGCAGATATAGTATCTAAGTCGTATATTAGAACTTAGGAAAATAAATCCGATTATTAGGTAATTTACTCGCTTATAAAGCGCTGCGGTTTACTAGCACTATACGACACGAGATGCTGCCTTTTAGCTTTTCGTATAAGTATATACTAACGAAGCCGGCGTTTATATAAGCGTCGTGGTCGCCCTTATAGACATCTGTAGTCCTAGGCGTTATTAGTCGCCCTTATATATCGAAGCTATAGAAGTAGAGCTAATTTTAAGCTCTTATAGTAGGCATACTATAGGACGTATTATAGAGATATATATAAAACCAGTTATAAATAATTACGAATAGCTAAACAGAGCAGCAAGATAATATACTCGGTATCTTTACGTCGCGTCTTAGAAAGACGTTAAAGAGACCGGAAGAGTATTTTAGAAGTACTAGAAGACAGGGTGTTCCGTAAACGATATACTCTATACCCGACCTACAGGCTATAGACCCCGAAAAGTAGCTAAGCTATTTAGTATTTCGAGATAATATGTTAGGAGCAGGGGTCTCTAATCTCGCGCAGGAGCATGCTCGTCTGTTTAGTATAGTAGTAGGTAACAGCTCTACTATATAAGACAATAATAATACTTTAGCGAACGAAGCGCTAGCTCTAACTATCGACTAAAGAATTCTCCTCCTCGATATCGCATCTACTTTGAACTATAGTAAGGGCTAAGTTATAGTCTAAAGATTATCGCAATCTGCTCGATATCGTCGATAGGTTGCGTTTAATAGGCATTACCTGCTATATTAACCTCCTATAGATTGTCGTCTATAGTAATTAGTCGGCAGGAAAGAGCTCCGTACTAGAAGCAATCTCAGGCCTCCGATTTCCTACTAAGGACAACCTATATACATGCTTCGCTATAGAACTAGTACTTCGCTATAATAAGACTATAGGCGTTAAAGTCTCGATTATCCTAGGCCCGGATCGCAACCTAGAAGAATATCGAAGCCTATCGCAGTTTAACTATAAGATTAATATTATTAACCCCGATCTTTCCGATCTAATTAAATAAGCTAAGCAAGCTATAGGCTTATCCGATATAAAGGTATTTAGTAGTAATGTGCTCCGTATCGAATTTAAGAGTCTAGAGTAACTATACTTAACTCTCGTAGATTTGCCTAGCCTGTTCTACGCAGGCAACTAGGAACAGTCGGTGGACGAGGCTCCTATTATTTATAAAATAGTACGAAGCTATATAGAAAAGCCGCGGAGTATTATCTTAGCTATAGTTTCGGCGAAGAGTAATTTTGCTTTATAGGAAGATACTAAATACTCCCTCGAGCTCGACCCTTATAGCGTACGTACCTTAGGATTAATTACTAAGCTAGACACCTTGTCTAGAGAGTAAGAGAGCGAGACAGTATACATTACGATAGCCTATAATAAGGACGTCGTCTTTCGACTCGGCTAGTACATCTTAAAGAACTATAGCTTCGAGACCTGCGACGTGTCTATAGCTATACGTAACTTATAGAAATCTTAGCTCTTCGCAGCAGGCGTATAGGCATCGCTAAACCCGAGTATAGTTAGTATCTAATCCTTAAGGCCTCGATTAAGCAATATACTTAAAAACCAGATCCTAGAAAATCTCCCTAGCCTATATACTAATGTTGTTTTAGGAATAGAAGAGTATAAAGCTCGACTATAGCAGCTCGGTAAGCCCTATAATACTATATAGTAGTAGCGAAGCTATCTATAGTATATAAGCTAGAAGTTTTTAGTATTATTAAAGGCAGCTATTAACAGGGTATATAGCGATAGCTTCTTTAGGTATATACGTACGAAGGAGGGACAATAGAAGCGCCTGCGCGCTATCGTTTAAAATAGACTTAAGGACTTTATAGAGAATATAAGGTTAAGAGGTTACAGCCGAGTAATTATCGAGGATAACAAAGAGTCCGGTAGCGATTACTATTATATTAAACGTATACGAAGATCGGATTATATCGCTTCTATAAAGGAGCTTATACGTTATAGCAGAGGAACAGAGCTGCCTAGTACATTTAACCTAGAGATTATTAGTAAACTCTTTAGAGAACAATACTAGCTATAGTAGGGACTTATTATAGAAGTCTGTCGCGACATCTTATAATATGTTCGATAGACTACAAAAGCTATACTCGAGGCAGTTACTGTTACTAATACTATTAACGCGTTGTTTACTTTTCTTAACAGAGCAATCGACAGTCTTAGATATAAGGTAGAGAGAAGAGTAGATAAGATGCTTCGGCCGCACCTTACCGGACACCTAATTACTTATAACTATTACCTTATTAGTAATGTTTAAAAAAGTTAAGCTAGCAGGCGAAAACAGGGATTAGAGCGCGTAATCTCCTAAAAGTTCAGATTTAATAGTAACTTCCAACTCGATAAAAGCGATATTAAAAACCTTATCCAGATTATCTAAGAATATAAAGAAGTAGATATAGAGTATTATATAAGTTAGCTTGTAGTAGATTATATACAGGCATACTATAAGGTACGAAAGCTTTAGATTTAGTATTCTACGCACAGTTAATAATCATTTTAGGTAGCTATAAAGAATTAGGTCGATAATATTAGTATTTTCGTTATTAAGGAGCAACTAATATAGAAATTGCCTCCTATATTCGGCTATAAAACAATTAAGTAACTTACGGATGCCGATATAAATTACCTAATAGCAGAAAAATCTAATAACGCAAGCGATCGTAACCATACTCTAGATAAGCTAAATAGTCTAATAAAGGCTTCGAAGGAGCTCGAAAGCCTCGGCAAGCACCGCCTACAAACGCACGGTATGTTCTCTAATACAAGCTATGTCTTATACTAACAAGCTATATATTAGCTTCTATCTATCCGGCTTAGGATCTAGAGTTAAATAGCATAGTATGCGTAAATAATACGTCGCCTACGCCCCTAGAGTCGCAATCAATATCGCCTATTAGCAGAGCAGTTAAAATAGATAAGCACGTAGAAGCGAGGGAATTCCTAGCAACTATACTAGTATAGAATAGTTTTAGAGAAGCATTAGCATCGCTAATAAAGGCGAAGAAGAAACGTAGCCCTAAGAGTACTAAGCAAACTATCTTCGAATAGGACTAAGAGTAATATATAGGTAGGTATCTACTACGTCTAAAACGATAACTCGTAGTCGACTAGTCGAGATTTAGTTAAAGTATCGAACATTATAGTATTAGCTTTAGTCTTACTCTATATCTTATATTAAGAAAATATAAGAATCCTATTACGAGTAAATTTATAGATACCGCAAAGCATATAATATAACACTTATCTAGAATAACCCTTAGACTACGTATAGGGTTCTTATTAAAGCTCCTACAGACGAGCTAAGCTTTAGATTATATAGTAGTAGCTATTATCTCTAGGCTTTGGCCGCTTCTATAGTTACTACTACTATAGGTTACGCTATTAGGTACGAGAATTGCTATTACTTCTTTAACGCCTAGATAACTGCTCTTAGCTAATTAGTACTAAATAGCGATATGTAATGTTCTAGCAAATTAGTATTATTAATAGTTATGCTTGCTATACGCATTTTTAAGCTCGGCTTCGGTCCCTATAAAAATTACTACTAGTACAGTTAGGCGATTTTCCGCTATCTACTCTTCTATATATAGGTTGCTAAATTCTCTCTCGATGTTCTCGGCACGAGTAATACCTGTAGTAGCGATATAGCGCTAACCTCTAATAGGAGCACTATACTCTAGGCAACGAGTCTGCTCTATAGGTCCGCTATATTTACCTATAAAGAATATTAGTATACTCCGTCGGCTAAGAAAGGGAATAAACTATCTTACTAATAGTAAAAGGATAGCTATTAGTATAGTAGTACTAATAACTAGTAATACTAAACTCCCTCGATATAATAGCTACTACTATACGTATCTTAGCGCTACTAATAGACTTGTCGAGCATCTTACGAACACTATTAACTTTAGAAGTAACGCTATTAGTCTGGCCTAGAAACATGCGACAGATCTCTTTAGCTTAGTTAAGATATAAGACTGCTTCGCGCTTAAGAGCCTCGCTCTTCTATAAGCTATTCTAGTGTTAGTAATAATCTTCTACGAGATAAATAGTAGCTTACCTATTTCTGCCTAAAGCTAACGTTATACCGTACTTAAGAGCTACAAAGTAAGCCTAAAAGATATAGCCCTTAGCTTACTAAAGAGGATACTTCGATTTTATAGCCGACTTATAAAAAGAGTCGTACTCTATGCGATACTCGCTTAGGTTAATCGACAACGGTTTAGCACTATGCTGCTAATAAGGCATGCTCTCCTAATTTCGTACTAAGTCTATAATAATAATAAGATCGTACTAAAGGCCGAGAGCGATTGCTAAGAGTATACTACGAGTTTATAGGATGCTCTAGTTATACTCGAACTTCGGTATATCTATATTCTAGCGTCTTCGAACAGACTTAATAAGATCGCGAATACGTTAGAATAGCTACTTCTCCGTATATACCTTATTTATAAAATTCGTAATAGCGCGACGAAGCTTAAGGAAGGCAGAGTAGTAGCCTGTAGTCGAACGACGGATAGTAGTAGCTAACGTACTAGGACTAGTAAATAAGACCTTAGCAATTAAAGGAGTCTGCCTAATAGTCTTTAGTAGTTCTCCTTGCTTCTATTGAAATTTTTCTATAAGCAGCAGGTACGCCTAATAGGACTAAGCGATAAACTTCTTAGTATTTTCGTTAAGTAACGCCTATTAGATAACGCGTCTATACCGAGCAATAGTACGAAGACAGCCGCAGTAATTAGGGCAGGTCTTAAGGTTCTTATAGGAGAGAGGCAGCAGAATATCCTTAATAGAAACCAGCACGCTTAGATAGTCGACTTCGCCTATATTATAATGCTTAGAAATGTCTATCTAGCTATCGAGAGTCTCTATAGTAAAGATGTACCTATACAGAGAAAAGAGATAAGGCGTCTTGTCTAGATCTAACTCTATATACGTCTCTAGCGTATAGAGATCTACTATACTGTCTCGAACCTCTTCTATAGCGTAAACTTAGTAGAATTTCGAAGAAGGGCATATCTCGCTGTACATCGAAGGGCACTAATAACTACAACCCAAAACTTTCTTATAATACTTAGAGCAAGGAACCTAATCGTATAGAGCGCTGTATAGCATCTAGTACTCCGCGTGTTCGCAAAACGAAGGGTACTTCTCTTCTATATAAGGCGTATAAGGCTCGTAGTACTGCTTTCAGCACGCAGAATAAATGTAGCGTACCTCGTAGTTAGAAGAGCAAGGCAGGCAGGGTTCGCTAGTATAACACTGCTCTAGGCACGAGTAAACGTAGCTAGTAAAGCTCCTACTGCACCTATAAGTATACTTAGTATAATTAATTGTGTTACTCTTGCCTTTATAATTCTATAGGCAGTATTTAAAGTACGCTAGTTAACAATTATAACTGTATTCTAGCGTCGATAAGCACTGCTCCTAGTAGTAATATCCTGGATTATCGATAGCGATATAATAAGCAACGACGACGTCGTGCCTATAACTAGGAACTTAACGCTTAGCGGGCTCTCTATATATATATCTAGCCGTGTCTTAGTACGACTAGTATAGTATCCTAGTAACGTAATGTCCGTAAGGTAGGGTAATGTTATATTAAATAATAATAGCGTACTAGGCCTTACATTTATCTCTATAGGCTCTCTTACAAGAATAAGTACAGCCCTTTCTCGGTCGAACGCAGTCCTTTAAGTAGTAGACTCTATTATATAGGCTCTGCGTATAATATTTTAATAGGCAAGCATAACTATAAGGCAGTTGCTTGCTATATATAAGATTATAACCTGCTTCTAGTACTATATAAGAGAAGTCCTCCGGCTCTATTACCTATATAGTAGTATTAGGGTAGCGAGGGCAGGATAGCTCTAGAACAGTACTAATGTTGCCCTCGGTCCTAAAAATCTCTAGGATTCGTTACTATATTAGAACACTCGATATAGTTACTAAATTACCTAGGATATATATACTATGTTTCGCGCGAGACAGTAATATATTAATTCTATTAGAGGTCCGTAAGAAACTATAGTTGTTACTATTATTACTGCGAACTAGAGAGATAATAACTACCTTAGCTTCTTCTCCTTAGAAGTTATCGATAGTAGCGAGTCGAATCGCTTAGAGCAGTGTGCCCTTAGTTATAGATATACGGCGATATAAAGAATTAGTAGCTAGAGCCGGTTCTACATCCTTCGTCGCATCTTCTTAAGCTAACTTATCGATGTCTCGGTCGTTAAGGATAATGCCGAAGGAGTTCTAGAGCTTCTTCTTTAAGTACTATAGCTAGCCTAAGTATAGTATTAGTACCGTAATATTATTTGTAGTATAGACGCCTTACTTCTAGAGATAGCCGACGAGAGCAGCGACTATTTCGACCTCGTAGTAGTTAGTACGAGAAGCGGACTATATCTAGGGTCTCTAACTATCTTCTTCCTTTTTATAGTCTATCTAGAACAGTCTCTTACGCATTCCTACGACTTCCGGATACGTCTTTACTAATTTAGTATCTTATAGATTAGGATACGACGTAGAGCAGATAAGCTGCGATACTAATAGGTGCACACGTCGCTAAGTCTCTAGAGTTATATATAGGAGACGTTAGACATTTTCCTAGTAAGGGTAAATAAGTCGCTCGAACAGAGACATATCTAGTATAATTTAGTTACTGCGGGGGTTCTCTATAGAAAGGTCGTAGTTCTGTACTTTCGGCCTTAGTTACTAGTAGTCTCCGATTAAAATAGTATACTCTAACGATAGTAATATAGTAGTAAGAAGATAGGCCTCCAGAACTTCTCTAGCCTCCTCTACTACGAGAACTTTAGACTAAAGTTTAGAGAGGGTGCTAAGCTAACGTACTAATCTCGTCGTTATAATTCTAACGATATTTGTACTTAATAGTACGCGTAAGTTAAGGTCGCTACGAAGAGATTCTATCGCTACTTTGCTCCGGTTAAATGTCGTAAGCTTAATCCTTAGGTCCTAATAAATACTAGAAGTAAGCTCGTCTATCTATAAGTTATATAAAAGCTCGCGCTCTCTCCGGGTTATATTAGTAAGCCTTACTGTTCTACTACGCAAGACAGCGAGGCTTCGATCTCGAGTAGAACGTGCGATCGGACCTTGTTGCGACTAGGTCCTCTAAAAAGAAGCTGTCTTCTTACTATAGACGACGGTAAACCTATCTCTGTCTATATCGCGAGGCAGCTAGACCTCTAAATATAAGTACTTTGTTTTTAAGAAAGGTATTATTTCCTTCTCGGGATTGCGTAGGATAGAATCGAGACGCTAAACTAAATAATCTATAGCTCGACCTAACTCCTCGATCGAGCGTTTCGATTAAAACGCTAACCCTCTATTTTCGTAAAGCTGTGCTGCCGAGCTAATATATAGAGATTAACGCCTATAAGGCGATTACTCTTAGAGCGAGAGCTAATATAGACGATCTAACTTATTCTAGTATCGAGGAGATATTCTAGGAGTTGGTCTAAAGTATAATTAGTATAGCAAACGCAGATAATAGGTCCGAGATTAGTAGTATACTTGTTATCTAGGAGCGCCTAGAGGATCTTTACGCTAGTGTACGACTTCCCTATTCCAGGGGGACCCTAAATTAAGCTAATTGCATAAGTAAGTATATATTATATAGCCTAGGACAAAATTAGTAGGAGACGTAGAACGTATAGCCTTAACTACTTACCTCTTGCTATGTCTTATTAAGTCTACTAAGCTCTAGCGCGGAGGCAATACCTTATAGTGTATTGTCTATATTACGATACTAGTTACGTAGATCTTCCGGAAGTAGGCTATATAAGTTATATCGAAAGCTACTATATACCGAGTACGCTAGTCGACGCGGCTCTGCCCTATTAGCATTAGGTATAAGTGCCTCTATAAAGGGTATATCGAGGGATGCAGCTATATGCTAGAGTATAGAAAGTATCGGTCCGAAAGTAGGCAGCAGAACTCCAGGAAATTTAATAAGAGAGTAGCGAACCTGTCGCGAAGACAAGCAACCCTTAATAAAGTCCGACGCTACAAATAGCTCTATCGAAGCAAGCTAGGCGATAACGAATGCGTATTTATAGTTCTTCTATAGTGTATACTGCTTATAAATAGAAGATCTAGTCGTTTTAGGCTTAGGTAGAGCCGGAACAAGGTTAGGCGAGTAGATAATAAGGAATATAGCTTCTTAATTTGCCTCCTTACTCGACGATAGTAGACAGATTAGGGACTCGGGAGCAAGTCTCTAAGACTCTTACTACTAGTCTTTACGCTTCTTAGAGGATTTGTTATAGAGTAGTTAGGGCTACTAAAACTATAAAATAAAGAGCAAGCCCTTCTTAGCGTCGAACATTACGTTATAAAGAGAGACGCTATAGTAAGCATTCGTACGAACTTCTTGCTCTAAAACTCGAGGAGTATCTCCTATACTCTACTAATAATAGAGTTAAGCTTTAGTAGCGTCTCTTAGCTGTCCTACTATATCCTCTCGTACGAGGCAGAAATTACGATCGATTAAGCCGGGCAGACTGCGAATATGCTATAGGTTCGGGTCTTTATATAGTAAGTATTCTGTCCGCTTACTTAGGATCTCTTATAATATTAGCAGGATCTCGATGTCCTAGATATCGTTACTATTATTATTATAACGAGGTCCTTGCTTAGACAAAGTACCCGGGAGATCTTAAGCTAGCCTAAAAGTAGCGACAGCATCTGGGTCTAAATAATTAGCGATAGCGCAAGTCTCCGGTAAATTAATTATAAGGTATAGGACGGCCTTAATAGTACGTAAGTGCTACTTACTGGCCTAACTTAGATTAGAAACGTCGAGAAGTAAGACTAAAACCTTAGTAGCAGCCTAGAGATTTGTATTAGCTATAGTAGAGCTGTTCTGTTCGAGCACTCTAGTAAGAATAGGAATTATAATTTCGATATACTCGCGATCCTCCCGGGCTAATAAGCCTCGCGCTAGTATAGTGAAAATATTAGAGCCTCGCTCGCCGTTAATACTATATAAGGTATTAAGAAGCGCAGTATACTAAGTCTCGACTACTATAGATTATAGTATAGTATCGTGCGAGAGTATTCTAAAGTAAGGCAGCAGAAGTGCGGCTATAGAAGCTTCTAGCTTGTCGTCGTCTATGTTTTCGAAGTTCTAGTTAATAATCTCGCGGACACGAACAAGGCTACACTCCTCTCTAAGTATAGAGATAACGAGCTATATATTATCGGTACTAGATTTAAGGAGTTTAAGCGCTAGCCCGATAAATTTTGCGAGCTTATCGTCTCTAAGAGGTCGGCTCTTTCTCTTCTCTTTTAGAATATAATATAGCTACTTCTTTAGTAAATTCGTATAGTCGTTATTATTTAAAGGTAAGGAATTTAGGTAACTGCCTTTAGCGCTAGATAAAGGAGCAGATGTCTGTCGATTATAGCCTTTCTTACTAGGAGTAGTACTGTTAGAGGAGCTTAACTTATACTTAAATCTGTACCTGTCGCTATATAGACACTTCTTACTAGTCTCGAAAAATTTATAGACTCCTTTTATTATCTTATATAGCCGATAAGGATGTCTGTTAGCTAGTACTACTATAATCTAGAATAGTAGCCTTAGGACTTAGAGAACAGAAGATAAGCAGCTTTTCTTAAGTAATACGAGATTAGCTAAATTAGTATTAACTTCTCTAGGTTACTCTCTAGTTAACTAGATTACTATACGCGCGGCAGTCGCTTGTTATTATACTATAAGTTCGAAACACTAAATATAGAACACTAAATTTAGTATATTATATCTAGCTTGCGCAAACATCTTTAGAAGGAGGGAGGATACTAGGAATTCCTATTAGTTTAGTACTCTTCCCTACGGCATTAAGCTTTCCTACTATATATAACTTGCTACTAATCGTCCTGCAGACAGCTTGTTATACTTGCTTGCTTTTAGTTGTGTGCTCGCAGCCTTAGAGCCTATAGCATGCACGCTTTTACGGCCAGCTACACTCGAACCTACTTCTAAGATATAGATATATAAGGGCGAACTATAACTATTAGCGACTATACAAGCTCGTAGACACTTACAGTCGCCCTTATATAGCATACCCACGTCGTATACTGTGCATCCCTACGTTGCACGTTAGCTTAGTAAACGCCGCAATCTGTTTACCCGACCCCTCTCTAGGGTTAAGTAGTCCGGACAGCAGGCGCTACTAGTAAACGTTCTCTCGCGCGATTCGCTTTTCCTCTATTCTCGCAGAACTTATCTGCTGCTCCTATATTCGTAGTTGGCCAGCACGCGCGACGGCCTTATAATACTGTTATCGTGCTACTAGATCGCGAGAAGCGCTACTCTACAACTCCTCTGCGTTCTCGGTCGCTTGGTCCTTAATTCTACTAATCGATAACGCATACTATCGCGCTCCCGTAAGCTACTGCGGCTAGATAGCTAGTATATGTTAGCTAATAGACATAGTATATACTGCAAAAGGTATGTGCTATCTCCCGGATAAAAGCCGAGCTGCAAGCATGCGAGGATAAAGTAAGCTTCGATTTTGCGATAAGCGTGCTGCCTCGAGGAACATAACGGATATGTAGGCAGTTAACGAGCTTCTGCCTTTAGAACAAGCGAGTGTTTTTAGCGCGCCCTTCCCCCCTTACTAGTATATATTGTCTTGTCTCTGCTCGCTCGCGCGTCTTACGTATCTTATACTATAAACGGGTTATTATGCGACGCATTACAAGACTCTCCTAACAAACAGTAGCTTGCTAGGGCAAAAGTAGTATAGCGGCTAGGAAATATATCGACTAGGTTTCGCCTGTTAATATATAAAAGCATAGTATACTATTCCGAGTCTTTTTATGTCTCCGGCAATACTTAAAAGCACACTAGGGCAACTACGTCCTTCTAGAAGTAGTAGTTGTACATTCTCTAAATTCTTAGCGCCCGATTAAGTCTAGCGTCGGGCAGATGTTTCCCTATAGTTACGGTCGTATAGGTGCTGGCCAGCTAGGAGCTATTACCTCTTAGGCCTCCTTAGAACCAAGGGTGCACAAGTTAACTACGTCCTCGCCTTCGGAACACTTGTGTGCCTCGTGATTCTAGGGGCTAATATCTTAGATATTAAATCTGCCTCGCCTAAGCACGTCCCCGCGCTATAGAGGAACAGATTTTGTTATGCGTAATACGAACTAGCGACCGATAATATATATGCATTTTACTAGCAAGCACGGCTGTTATAGCGCGATTATGTTCTTGCTCTAGAGGAACTATATATAATCTACTCTATCTTAGATTCCTTAGAATTAACTAAAGTAATGCTGCACAGATGTCTTTATAGGCTAAAGTCGATCGTAAAAACTTCGAGAACGATATAACTAGCCTCGTTATATATAATAAGCATTAAGATTACCGTCTACTAACTAAGATAGACAGGCCGAGATATATAGAGGGAGCACAGACCGAAATTGCGCTTTTAGAATAAGACGAACGCCAACTTGCTAATAATATCGCCTTCTTAACTTGTATGTCGCAGGGGCGAGATAGAGTAACGGCAGTAGCAGTATAGTACTTTCCTAATAAGCTACTCTTACAGATTATAGTTTCTACTAATAGAGGCGTACTAGAAGCAATAAAGAGTGCCGTTTAACGACTGTTCGCTTACCTTAAAGAATAGTCGCGAGGGGAGTTAACGATAGAGGACACTCTGTCGAACGTCCAGACTACGCTCGTTACCCTTTATCGAGACTATATCGTTAATCGACCCGGTATTAGAAAGAAATTAGGGACTAGTAGCTATAGGGTAAAAAGGCCGGTTAAGATAGTTTTGTCCTAACTAACGCCTATACATTTCTATAATAAAGAGCAGCTTAGCTTATATCGGCATCTTAAGAAATTTTAGCAAGCTCTCTAGTAGATTATAGCCTCGCAAGCAGGCGATAAGAAACGAAATAATTCGATTCGGCTTTTACGGTACGCTAATAAGCTAATATACTTCTAAGATTCGATTTCTAAGCACCTTAGAGCGGACTAGATACGACAGCTGCGCGCTATTACGAACTATTATAGGATCTTCTATTCTCTTATAACGTTAGCGACTCGCGCGAAGGCCCTATTCGGATAGATTAAAATTATTACTATAAGACCTCCCGGTATACCGAAGTAGAAGCAGACAGAGAAAATTATTTATACTAAGATTTAGATTCTGGCTTATTTAGAGCAGTTTACCTTATATAGACCCCGTTATGTTCGAGCTACTAAAAGACTATACTATCTGTACTACCTCTTTATATACGAATATAGTATATATAGCGTGCCTCGATCTTATAGGGAGGTGTTTAAGAAATAGGGCGTTAAGGACAATTATAACTTTAGCAAAACCTTAAAGATGCGCATAATAGTAGCATTATAATATACCGCATATTAAGTCGTAAGCGCAGTCTATCGTCGAAACGTTATGCTCCTGCGACCGATATACCTATAGGCTTATTATACTACCGGCAAGAATCTTATAGGATTAGGCTCTAGTATATCTACGTTAATCTTAAAAGCGCCGACTCCTTCCCTAATAGCCCTTAACGATAAGGGAGCAGGAAACTCGATACTCGCGGCTTCTCCGACGGACCTATAACGCCTAAGAATTCAGTGCTTATAGCGAAACCTAACGACGATTCTAACAAACTCTATTGCCTAATATAAGAATCGAAGACTCCTTATAGTAGTCGAGCCAAAGGGCGAGAAGGCAATATCGAAATCGAGCAGAGTTATAGTTATAGCTTAAGGATTAGCAGATCAAGCACTCGTCGGCCTACCTCTCGGACATCGTTATCTTGAAGTCCTAATAGTATAGAATTTACCTTAGTAACCTAGTTCAGGATCTGTCGAGCGTTACCGGCACGGACTGCTTACTTGAAAACGTATAGTCTCGAGATATTTATTAAGGTAGAAAGCGACTTAACGACTCGACCGCAAAGTTACTATATTGCCCTCTTAGTAGAAGCTAGATAACAAAATCGCTCGAGCCTCTAAAATATTCCGAAGATTAACCTAGACAAGTTGTCTAGCAGTCAGATTACATTTAAGGCGACTACGGGGAAGGATGCTCTCTATTTTGTTATAAGTATAGGCTAGTAAGATTATATACTATAAGGCCATTAGCTTTAGTCGACTTCTAGGCTACTCCCTATGTCCCTCCTTGTTCTAATAGGCTGTCTTTATATAATTACTTAAACTTAAGCGCAGAGGGAATTCTAATTATCCTTATAGTTTCTGCTTAGAATATACTGCGATTCTGCGGGTAATGCGCCCTTAGTATAAGGATCGCTTAGAATTATACGCACTATAAACCCGTCTCCTCTACTACCCTTCCTACTTAGTGTCTATCTAGATTCTAACTTCTATAGTACTTTATATCTTATTTAAATTATTACGTCCCTAAGTCTGGCGCAGTTATTATCGTTACTTTATGCGCAATATAGCCTATAAGGTGTCTCGGGAAAGAATAACGTCCTGTTAGTTAACGCTACTAGAAAGCTAATTTCTATATCCTCGAAGACGACTTGTATAGCGCCTAGGACTTTATCTGCGCTACTAGGATCTAATTTCGAGGCAGCCTAATCTTAGTACTATAGGACAGAAATCCTACTCCTTAATAATAGTATAGAGGATATAAGACTATTTTCTATTATTATCTACTTAGGGGACGACAAAACTATCGCTAAGCCCTACTACGATACTAAGAGCGATTTGTATGGCCGTATATACTCCTAATTATAAAACGTTTTGCGAAGAACGAATTTTACTTCTAGGTTTAGCGCGCTCGGCTCGTTTATTATGCTGTCGTATGCTTTATACGACGATAATTAAGTCTGCTACGGGCTATTTGTTAGCGGACTGCATGTCTCTAAGTTTACTACTGCCTAAATAGCTAAAACGAAGACATCCTCCGTACGTTCGCAAACCTCTAAGTAGTCTTAATTTCTAGGTACGCTACTACGCTCCAAATCCTTTTATTAGTAGCTCTGCCGAGAGTAGCTAGGGAGATTATTATTCTTAAAAGCTATGCAACGTGTCTTGCGGCATCGTCTAACCGGGATGCGGCAACATAGCAATATAGCAACATTAGTAAGCTAATAGGTAATCTCGGTATTACGCTATTCTAGAACCGGAGATTTTATATTCTTTCTACGGACATCGCCGAAAGCAGACTAGTATTAGGTAGCTATATCTACTATATATATAGAGGCAATGCTTGTAGCTTATAGTATAATACAGAATTATAGCGAATGCTTATAATACTAACAATCTCTTAGCTCGAGAAGTACACGTTTCTGTCCTTATCTTAGAGCACCTAGTACCCGTCCGAGCCTACTTATATATATAACTAGGACACGAGGTAATTAGAAGAGAGGGGCTAATCTAGAGTAACGCTACTCTAGGGTACTATAGCGCTTTAGGGAATTAAATAGATAGACTTGCTCTTGTTACGCCCTAGCGGGCGCGCTGCCTTAATATAGTAGGCTTCTCGTATTATTAGATTATAATACCTATAAGTATAACAAAATAGTACAGACATGGATTTTAGACGATGCTTATACTAAAGCGTATATTTTTAGCGATCTTTAGTTAAAGCTCTCGTACGACTTTTGTAATCTTAATCTGCTTAAAAGGTGCTTTTTGGCTGGGGATACTAATAGCCCCGACCGAGAGGGCTACCGAGGGCTCGCTTCACTTAGCGACTCTCTTATAGGATTTGTCGTAATAAGTAATAGAACAGAGCGAAATCTTCCCCGAGGTAAGACATAAGACCTTATATTTAATCTTGTCCTAACTTAGAGAATATAGCTATATTATAAGCATTATTATCTAAAGTTCGAAGCAGAGAACACTATAGTAGAATCGCGAAAGTGCTTCGTCTTAACTAGTAGCTAAAGCTTAGCGAACGTTAAGTCTACGACAGCGTCTAGCTAACTACTCTAAAGAACATTATAGTAGCGCTCGTTAGAGCTGTCTAGCTAGACTCGTATAGTTATCTTGCTATACCAAAGGTAATAATATAAATAAGATAAGTCGAGGAAATAGCGAGGCGTAGATATCGACTAAACCTATAAGCTAGATTATTAAACAACGTATATTATTATAATTAATAACAAGCGGCTACGCAAGACTATATAGAACGAAATAGCGATTACTAGTTACTATTACTAGAGAGTAATCGAACAGTTCCGGATATAATCTAGCTACGATCTTCTAATTAATATAATTCGCTAATATAGATAATAAGATTGTATACTCCCCCTAGTAAATACTTATAAGCTAACTTGTTAACGAATATAACCCGAAGGGAGCAATTACTCTCCGGCTATAATAATTAGTATTCGCTTGTCCGGAGCCCTAGACCTATATCTATATAGATAGCAAGCCTTGAAACCTCGACGATAGAAGGGATAGTACTATTAAACGATAATAGTTCTCCTACTTTACGAGTTTAGCTACTACTATCCGAATCTTAAGGGCTAGACACGCCGGATATATAATAGGGGTTAGCAAATATAGAAAGTATAGAGAGATTATCCTTGTCTATATAGGAACTAAACTCAGACGAGGTCGGAGGCACTTAGGAAATCTCTTCTATACCTTTATCCTCTTAAACGTCGCAAAATCCATTAGGAACGCGAAACTATAGTAGCGTTCGAAAGCCGCCTATACGAAGAGGCAACCGAAAGACGCCAGGAAGGCCTTAGGCAGACAATCCTATAACGTTAATCGATAATTATATTACTTCCGAGAATAGGAAGGGTTATAATGCGTAATAGCGTGCAATAGTCTTTACTATAATACGGACCTACTAAGCTATAATTCTAAAAGTTCCTAGTAATAGTAAAGCTAGGCTAGCTATACTAGCGATCTTAGTTAGTAACAGCTCGGCTCTCTCTATTCTTAAAGCTATAGTACAGGGTCTGCGATCGCAAACTCTAAGCAATATTATCCGTATAGATAGAGTAATAACTATCGCAGAGCATCTTCGTATAATTAATCGCACGGGCTACTATATCGAACTTCTCCGATTAACGCGCAACTATTATACCGTAGCGCTATAGAGGGAGATTACGACTACTAAATAGGGTAGGGTAGATATATTCGTAGTTAGTATACTAGAAAGCCTTGCCTTAGAGATTCCTAGAGCTAGCAATCCTCTATATATTATAAAGGCTCATATTAGTTAAGGTATAACTAGCTTTAGGAATGCTATAGAGGGCGCTAAAACACTATATATTAGCACGCGTCTACGAAAGTTAGGCGAAAGGTTAGCTCGACTCGTAAGAGCTTAGAGTAAGGGAGTCTTATTGCTCCTTAGCTAGACATTAATAGAAGTAAGGTTAGCTATATTCCTATTATATCCTGCTTTCCCTACTAATCGTTACGAACAGAATCTTAGAACTACGCGACGGAGATTTCGATCGACTTGTCGAGCCGATAGACGTCTCTAAAGGTGCGCGAATTCGAGAGATTAGCTATATAGTAGAGCGAATAATTTAATATTTTAGGACCGAACCTTTATAAGCTACTTAGCTAGTATTAGAAATTACTAATAACGAAATACTTCGAGAGATTCTGCGACTGTCTTATAACTTTATAGATTTACTAAGACCTTTAGCCGAGGATTCGAGGTCGTTATCTTAGTCCTACCTCTAATAGAATCGGAGCACTATAAGCTATAACCTAGCACGGCACCGTCGGCCTAAGAACGCAGAACACGCCAGTATATTAGGCTCTAAATACAGCTTCTTCTAGCTAAACTATTAACAATTATACGTTATAGAACATCTACTATAAATATTATAGAGGAAAAATCGTAGCTCTTCTCTCGCCTAGTATTATTAGATTAGAGCTCCGCACGAATGCTACTAATAATTATACTTTAGGCATTCCTTAAGCAGAAAGCTTTTGTACCTTATAGGATTATCTGCGCGCGCTCGGAAGACATTTTTAGCACGAGGGGACTAAAACGCTCTTGTAGCCCGAACAGATACAGCGACAGGCTATTATATAACTCTAATAGGACCTTCGGGTTAATTAGTAGAGCAGGGGGGTAAGAGCAATACGCACCTCGTTAACTCCTAACGCGTAGGCTCTATATATAACGTTAGGGAGCCACGAGCAAGATTTTACTAACGCGCTGTACGCATAGCGAAGTCTAGTAGAGAGAGCCTATATACTTTATATCTAGTATAGTTCTTGTACCTCTATATTCTCTATCCCGGGTACCTACTTTCCTCTCTATAATTCGGGATCGTAGTTAGGAAATTAAACGTACTTAAGCGATAGAAATCGTAACATTATTACGTAGTATACTAGTATTAGTCGCTAGTCTAATCGCTAGCTTCGCGTCTACTATAATTATAACAAGGCGAACGGCTGCTACGCCGCTCGATTAGCAGCGTGTTACGCATACATTTCGTTTCGTAGTTCAAGCTACTATATGTAGTAGAAGCGGACAAGGTTTGTCGTGCACCTAGAGGATGCGATTGCGGATAGGGAACCGAGGTACTAGATCGCAGTGGCCAGAAGCGTCGACCAATTACTTTCTTACGCTTACGTAGACTCGATTTATGTATAGCGGGGTGTAATAAGCGAAACGGAACGAATTAAAAATAAAGGTCGCACGGTCTTCTAGCCTAATATTATAGCTGCGCGAGGCCGCAGCTTGTCGAGTCGAAGTAAGTTAGACCGCTGCGATCGAGAATCCTTAGAAGGTCGTTATAACGGTAAGCGCTTAGCTCGCATCCCTGCCGTCGAAGACTAATAGGTACTAAGGACAGGGCCGACGAAAACTTAAAAGACTAGCATAAAGCTAAACAACTTAACTATCCTACTAACGTTAACTATGTTAGCGCAGCTCTATAACATCGCTAGCGAGCTCCGTAACGGTATCTATAATTGTGTCTTACTTTATACGGAGGTCCGAGATACTTTCCCCTCTATGTATATAGTATTCGTAGTCTCGCCTAAGCGGAATCTAGACCAGCTACATGTTATAAATCGGTGTTTCCGTAGAGTCGGAGGGATCCGCCTTCTCTAATACTATAACGCTAATAATATAAACCAGACGACAACTCCTATTATATAACTAACGCATATGAAGCCTCTATACGCGCGATTGTTAGACGTAGATCGCTGTTATATTAATGCCCTTTATCTATACTAGCTGCCCAAGGAAAGCTGCCTTTATCGTTTCTAACTCTTATATACTCCTATCTAATATGCTCGTCCGAATGCTCCGGACTATTATACCTAGCGACTACTCTCGCAGTAGCATGTTCCTGTTAATAACTCCTCCGTCTAAACTAATAGAGGGCTTTGGTGTTCCGAGCGATGTATAGTATAACGTTATCGCTTAATACGGCGCCCAACTCTCGATTATCCCTTTGTTAATATAAGGACCATATTCGGGGCTCTCGCGTATTAGTCTTCTACTTCGGTTTTCGCATGTCCTACAAACGGTAAGTATAAAGCCATTGTCGTGCCAACCTAATAGTTCCTTTAAGCTTGTAATATAGTCTTTATTAGAGGACATAACCCTATAAGTACACGATACACAGCAGATCCGAACCCGTCCGCTACTAAAGGATTTCCTTACTAATCTATTTATAGAGCGTTCCATAATGTTCCGAAAGAACGAGCGCACGTCTTTTGTGTTAACTTTACGTAGGTAATATAACCCCAAACTATCCCCGGGGGGCGAGCGACCCTTAGGTATAGAAGGAGTAGGTCGTAGGGCGGATAGTAATTAGAATGCCCTACGTAGGTACGGGCTGTATATCGTACTAGAGGTAGCCTATATAGTAACGATATATACGTCGGAAGCCATTGCTACGAGGAACGAGAGAGAAGAGCAAGGCAGTAGTTAAACAGATGTCGTTTCTATGTTATATATCGGTGCCGGTGTACGTATGTATCGTTGTCTATGTCTATATGTCTAGTTCTTAGTATAGAAGTTGTTACTA
>ANSM01004144.1:0-36564 GCA_000347735.1 Cercospora canescens BHU | reverse complement strand
GGCGGAGAGCTGCGCGCGCGTGAGGTGGTAGCCATCCATGGGGAGGAAGGTCGCGAGGAGGGAGTTGGGCGTGCGGGCGGCTGTTTGAGAGCGGTAGCGCTCGTTCAGAGCGTCGGCGACTTTGGCTGCGAGGGTGGTCTTGCCTATGAGGTCAGTGAGCAAGAATGCTGTTGCTGGGCATGGCGAATTTCGTACCGGAACCTGGAATACCACTCACTGCGACCATGTATCTCTTGCTCGCAGGCAAATCCTGCACCTGGTTCCATACTTTGTCGACGAGTCTTGCGACTTGCCCTTCCATCTTTGCGTGTATCAATTGCAGCTCTTGTTTTGTGTGGATGTTGTGGAGAGCTCCAGCAGAAGAAGCTCTTGATGCTTGCGAGGATCAGTCAGGCGGATATGCGCGACGACGGTCTTCACGTAGTAATGCAGACGCTCTCGTCATGTCACAGCGAAAGCGCCCACGCCTCGTGGGGACGTATGCGGTCATGTCGGCTTGTTATCGCAAGGAAACAGGGTGACAATGCGCCGTGCTTTTTGGTGGTTTGGGGGTGGAGTGCTCCTAGCTCCTCCGGGCAGGGATCACCAGTAATCTTGAATTGTACAACACACTCTCCAACTCACAACGATGAAAGAGTCACTCGGATGATTTGGTGGCCATGCATTGCTTACAGTCTATACAGGTTTGCTGGTGAGCCAGAGGCCAGAGAACACCCAATGCTGGTCAGTATGGTGTTCTCCCTCCGTCCCTCATACATCGCCCATCCCAACTCTACAACTTCTCCTTCGATTTCCCCTTGCCTCGACTCCTAAATCCACTTTGCGTAGCACCTCCATCCAACTCCAACACATTGCCTGTCATATGCGCCGCGCCACGACTGGCCAAGAATAGCACCAGCCCACCAAAATCATCCGGCTTACCCACTCTCCCGCTCGGCTGACCAGAAACCAGCGTCTCCATCGCGGATTCCATCCCAAAAGCCGTCATCCTGGACGGGAAAACACCAGGACAGATGCAATTGACCGTGACGTGATGTGGCATGAGCTTACTCGCCTGCATCTTGGAGAGATGAATACAAGCCGCCTTCGAGGGTCCGTACGAGAACGTGCCGGAGCCGGGTGCTGCGAGGCCGCCTTCATCGCCGGTCGTGACGTCCACAGTCGTGATGCCTGCCATGGAGGCGATGTTGATGACGCGAGAAGGATTATCCGCTGTGGCACCTTTGGTCAAGAGGTCGTGGAGGCCGACGGTGGTGTAGAAAATCGACTTCACGTTGAGAGCCATGAGTTTGTCCCACCCGGATTCGGGGAAGTCATCGTATGGTGCTCCCTGTGCAGTTGATCAGCATCGTGTCGTTTTCTGTAAGTTTGGTTATTTCAGCTTACCCATGTCGCACCTGAGTTGTTGAGCAATACAGTAAGTCTATCAGTCTTCTTCTTGACTTCAGCACAGAGTGCCTGGACCCCAGCCTTATCCTTCAAATCCGCGACAATGTAGTCGCACTTTCCGGGACCCAGCTTGTTGAGTCTTGCGGAAGTCTTCTCCAGCTCACTCTTCTTCCTGCTGGCAATGATCACATGTGCTCCATTTTGAATGAAAGCTTGGGCTCCCATCTCGCCCAATCCGGTAGCGCCACCAGTGACGAGAACGACATGGTTGCTGACGTCGAAGAGGTTAGGAATGGCCAGATTGGCGCTGACTGATGAGTGTGCCATTGCGCTAGTCCAATTTACTTAGCTAGGATGTCTTGTATGGAGTGCTGTGAGGATGAGAGAATGAAGACAAGTGAGTGTTCTGCTGTGCTGTGTAGACTACTACCTTGGGCCTCGGTACAATGATCGATCCATCCCTGCCCGCATGGCTGACACGCGATGACCACAACACGATCACATCACGAAAGCATACATCTGGCACCAGAACCTAACTTTCGACTGTCGCTATACTGAAGCACCGTTCGTCTCAACTTATCTGCATTGGGGTCTTCTCAGACTTTTGTGATAGAGTTCCTTGCCGGCTATGGAGAGAGGACATTCGGATGCCAAGAAACTGGGTCGGGAACCACCACTACAAGCGCTGAACTGCCGGGTCTGAGATGAATGGTGTTATTGACATTGACACGCGTTGCATTCATCTTTGGAATGTGACAGAGAGCATGATATAGGAGCTAGTGCAAAGGTGTTCTCGTCGGCAGGGTGTTCCTTCAATTCACGATCACGTGGCGCCGTGGTATGTTCGTGTTGCAGACCACATTTCGTGCAACATGTTGTGCTCAGGTCCTCCACAGATTGTCCAACTCAGGACCACGCGTGGCACCTCTACCGAATTCTCACCAAGAAGCACGAGTCAGCGATACCATTCGCTCGCTTGGAATTTGCTATCATTTGAAGCAACGCCCTTCAGAGTAACGCGAATAGGGATCGTCGTTAAGGGGGCCATACTTATGCGTCGACCCTATAGAGCCCATGTACCACGCAGCGGAGCTCTCTGGCACGACGTACCAAGTATCCAGCGCAGAAGAAGTGCAGTTCCGGCCACGTAGCCGACGAGCAAGGCGAGAACAAAGCAGCGCATTGTGATGTTCTCCTCGAGCGAGGGTGTCAAGCCTCAAAAGGTAGCAAGGCAGCTGGCACACCGCGTACATAAGGACAGCTGCGGTCAGTCTGACGTAACATCTGCTTTAGAACTTCAGCTCGCCCAAAGTACGCCACTTGCTCTGAGCCGCGTTTTGGCACGTATCTGCATGAATATTGCGTGGTAGTGCATTTTGCGGCCGGATTATGCTTCTGCTATTGGCCACTACGAGCCACAAATGAGAGCCCTCTTGCCTTATGGATCTACCCTACCAACTGTAGCTTTCCTCCACAAATGTGATTACTGCGCCCTTCTCTTTGGCGGCAAACTCACTTGTGATGGACCTCACATCGTCAGCCATGCTTGGCGGGCCACTCACCACAATGGCAGTTCCAGTACCTGCATCAGCCTTGATCTCCTCCTCAAGGATTTTTCTCAAACAGAGTCTCACCCCCTTCGCGATCTGAATATCAGCACCAGCATATGCAGGCGCAGCGAGGGTATCTTGCAATGCCTCCACGAGTCCGCCATTCCTCACGCCCCAGAATAGCTTGCTACGGCCGACATGACTCGCGAGGAAAGGAAGCACAGCCGTGATGCCTACGCCACCAGCAATGCAGACCAGATTCGGAAAGGAGGAGAGATCGCTGCCGCCATGATCACCGAAGACGTTCTGTCCGTAGGAGGATTCAACGAGGACAGGAAGAGTCTTTCGAGACCGGAGCATTGAAGTTGTGCCAGTGTGAGTACGGACGAAAAAGCTCAGGCCGACTTGTAAGGCGTGAAGGTGTTTAGTCGAACTTGCAGTCGATGGCCCACCGTCGGGAGTCACGGGCTTGACTTGATGCGAAGGCAGCTTCTCGACATCGTGAGTGCTGGAGCGCGAGCTTCGCTCGGATGGTGCAGCAGTATCTCTGGCAGTCAGTGCCCCCGAAACAGTGAATGGATGGTTCTCCCAGACTCGCCAAGTCAGAGTTGGGAAGTATAGGTAGGCCTGACCAGCAGCAGAAACTCCAGGAATGTCGAGTCGGATGTAATCTTCGTCGATAATTGTGACCTGACCAGTTCTAACTCCATTGCGAGCAATACGAATGAGCCGCATCAGCCGGTCGAAAGCCCAGCATGCGAATGCGATGAGAAGCCACGTTTCGTAGCCCCATTGATGACCGAAGCAGAGGACGATGTGATAGAAGCCTCCAATGAGGATGAAAAAGGCAATGACAACGTGCCATGCGAGGAAAAGCTCGTAGGCCTTTCTCCGTATCGGAAGGATCGACGTTGGTAAGAGAACGACCAAGCCTAGAGTGGCGACTATGCCCCAGACCCAGTATGGCCGCTTGCTCTCGGCCATGTAATCATAGTTGGGCTGATTGACGTATATTTGCAGCAGAATGGTGGAGTGCACACATGCCTGGAGAGTGCAGATGAAGGCGATCCAGCGATGGAGGAGCAGGAACGTAGAGTGCGACCAGTTCGTGACCCAGAGAAGGACATTGTTCCTGCCAGCGTAAAGTACGAGAAGAGCGACGTTGGCAAAGCTCAGGATTCCGGTCCGATAGGAGACGTAGGTTGCAATCTCTTGCGTCGTCGTTTCGAACCAGGAGTTGGGACGTCGGGTGTGATAGCCCACTGAACAGAGGACAATGTTGACGATCCACAGATATGCGATGAAGAATGCCTGTCCGCGAGTAGGGGCGATGAAGGTGTTGAGCCATGCAACACTATGTCTTTTGCCGAACACTGGCGGGTCAATGAAGATGGCTTCAAACCGGCTGACGAAGTTCTTCGAGAATGGAATGAAACGGAGGAGAGACAGTGCAATCGGGATTGCGGCGCCAGTGGTGAGCAGAACCAGCCTGCTCTGCGTCAGTGTAGCCTCAAAGATTGACAACATGTGACTGACCCGTAGCGAGCGTGTGTGGACTCATTGCTCTCGAAAACATCGTCGCCATTGAAATTGGCCAAGTACTTGCTCTCTGCCACGAGCGTATTCTCATCCATCAGCATCTCATCTGGAGGAATTGTGGCATTTGGCGGGACTGCAATTTTTGCCAGCGCTTCTTGGTAAGTCTCCTTGGGCTCTGGTTGACCGGGGATTTTGCCCGGGATGCGTCGCGTCCACCACTGCTCAATCTTCCATATCTCGATAGCCTGACAGTGATGTGAGATGCAATATGCCACAGACTGCAGGAAACGATCATTGGTGGCATAGCATTCTGGGCTTGGCTTCTCCATTGACATGCCACCCATCCGTTTCATCACATGATGATAATCTGCAGTTCCGTTGCAATCCAGTGGGTTGCTGACCGAATCACGGCAGGCTGTTGCGCAGGTGGGCTTGTACATTGAAATGCCTGCAAGACCTTAGCCGCCCTAACCTGGAAACAGTAAGGCAGATTCAATTTACCATAGCCAATGAAACCAGACCCGCGAGGTCTCTGAGAAGCTTGCGAGGCAGAGACTGAAAGAGTCCACAGACAGGCGAGAAGGGTCAGAATCAGTCGCATTGATTTCAGAGCCATGGTACGGTGGTAGAGTGAAGTTGAGCTGCTCTGCCTCACGAGAACCAAGCCAGAGATTGGAGGAGAATCAGTCCTTCATATGTGCTCGCTCGCTGCGAACAAAATGGCTGACCGCAGTTGCACATGCGTGCCCAGACTTCCTTCGGGACAAAGTTCGACGGCCAGGCAGAGCAAGGCCTTTTCTCGCACGTGGGATGGCGTGTTATTTCAACGGGAGCGGCGTCGATACTTGCGTCTCTTTGGCTCAGAGAGTCGTGGTGAGGTCTCGAGCATAACTGCCTTTCCGACAAAACATGCTCAAAGCACCTCAAGGCGTTCTTGGCAGCCCGGAATGGCTGTCAAAGGAAGGCACAGTGGGTGGTGTGACACCGAGATATGCAATGAGCATATTTCCGACGCTTCTCAGTGGCTGTTACGGTGCGGAGAATCTGATGCGCATTTTACTGACAAACAGCCTGCTTCAATGCTGTGCTGGGCTGCTCCACGGCTTCTGACGCGTGCATTATCGTTTGTCCGGCTCAGTCTAGCCAATCTATCAGCGAGCAAGACGCCAGGAGTACTATGTGTGGTGTCGCTGTCTAGGTCTAGGCGGGTATGCAGATGCACAGGTTCTTGTCGCTGGTATTTTGAGATGGAGCTGAGTGGCGTTCGTGTCGAACTCGAGCAGTCTCGCCTTTACGCTCTATTCTCTCTTGCTGCAGTTCAATCACTTATGGCTTCGGCTTCAGCCAAAAGTTGACAACAGCAATTCCTACGAAGATGATTCTGGCACGCAAAACGCCTTGAACTCCTGCCATGCCTTCTCCAAATCGTCATTGACGATGATTTTGTCGTGTACGCCAGGCGTCTTGGAGAACTCGATTTCCTTCTCAGCCTGCTTCAGTCGTTGCTGGATGGCCTCTTCCTTGTCCGTTTGTCGTCCTCGTAGCCGCTGCTCCAGGATCTCGACAGAAGGTGGTTGGAGGAAGAGATATCGCGCATTCAAGTCTGTCTTCTTCACTTGCTTGACGCCCTGCGTTGGAAGCATTGTCAGGCCAGCCCGAAATGTCGTCATCATCGCCTACATTCCGCCTGTTGCAGCGACATTCCACATCATGTACTCACCTCCATCTCAATGTCCAGTATACAGGTCCTCCCCTGCTCAGCCACGTCCTTCACGGCCTGCACACTTGTGCCGTAGAAGTTGCTGCCGAATTGTGCGTGCTCGATGAAGCCATTCTCCTCGATTTTCTTCTTGAAGTCGTCCTTGGACACATACCAGTAGTCCTTGCCGTGTTCCTCGCCGGCTCGAGGATCGCGCGTGGTGTGGGAAACAGACAGCGCGAAGCGGTCAGGGTACTCGGCCCGCAAACGCTTGATCAAAGTGGATTTTCCAGCGCCAGAAGGACCAGAAACGACAATGGGTCGAGGCTTGGTGTCTGAAAGAATGCGTCAGGATTGTGCAGTGGACAAGAATGAAATATTGCGCTACCTGTTGGCGCCATACTGGCAAATGAGCGGCGCACAATATGACAGGCGCGAGACGAGACAGAATGAAGGTGTGTGGAGCTATACAGCCTGCTCTGCAACAACGACATTCACCGACTCACTTTCATGTGAACGCAAGGGATGTAGCCAGAAGTGCGATGAGCACGGCGAGGAATTTAGAAACTGTCATTGGAAGACACGGACGGGGGCTAGCGGCTGTTTCCGCAGAATTCCCGGCCTCGAGTTGACGGCTGAAGGTCAAATCAGGGCGAAAGAGCCGAGAAATAGAACATTCGAGGGGCCCGAAGAGCGATGCTATCATCTGCGTCTGACTTCTAATTAATGGAATTAAAAGCTCTCAATTCCGAGATGATAAGGGACTCAGAATGTGCGAACTGCGGCAGAAACAGACTTCTTGGAGTCTGTTCATGGAATTAGGGTGCGCAAAAGGGTACTTGCTCTATCCTTGTGTGCTGTACTTGCATTGGTGGTGAATATCATCACACAATCTCCAGCATCGAACTTTTCTCTGAATACCTGCCTTATCGATACTAACTCATTCGATTTCGTAGTCTTCGGGCGTCAAAAGTCTCAGATCACTTTTCATCCTCTCCTCCACTCGCCCATTTCTTTCGGACAATCGCCACTCTTCAAAAACTCCCCAACGCCATTGCTGTAATGTCAACACTTCAGAAGTCCTTCAACCACCCATCAGAATGCTAACCTGTGCATGGGATCAGCTGCCCAGCCGAAATTGTGCGTCACATCTTTACTCAACCCACCGCCATTGCAGCACAGCATAAGCTAACATATGGACTCAGTCGCTCGCCTATCCGTGCCGCACGCCAGAACGTGCCCAGGGGACTGCGACCAATTAGCTATCCTGCTCGGAGATGCAAGAGCAAGCTGCTCAAATTATGTAAACAGCGCGAAATACTCACCCCGTCTTGTTGCGATCCAGCCATGCCGGAAAGACTCCGTGAATGTATGTGCAGGTGCAGATGAAGAGCAGCACCACAAGGAGGAAAGTCTGGAATTTGAGGATGCCGAGCATCGTGGCTAGTAAACTCTTTGGCGTGTTACTCAGTGTTGGCAGACTTGGATTGGGAGTTTCGTATGGGAGGCAAGAAGCGGTGTGCTTTCTCCAACAGTATTTGGTTCTGGATTCGCTGTTTCCACGTATGCTCTGAAGTGAAGTTGGAATACAGCGGCGAAACTCCTGGGACGGGCCTTCGGCAGATCACATGCTTCCGCGTGCGACGCCGCATCCAACATAGCTTCTCACACGCCTTCACGTCACCACGGCCACCGACGATTGACCACTCGACAACCGACCCACGAAGACACACACACACAGGGTCCGGAGAGAAGAAGAGAACTATGACCGAACCCCGTCAACGCCCCCGCGCAAAAGGCGCCCCCATCTTCAACCAGAACGACCTCTGGGAACTCCTCTACGCCTTTGGCGACACCTCCTCACCACTCCCCTCCACAATCTCCATCCTGGACGAAATTCTCTCCGACTTCATCATCGAAACCTGCCACTCCGCTGCCCTCTGCGCATCGTACAGCCGGCGCCAAAAAATCAAAGTCGACGATTTCCGCTGGGTCCTGCGCAAGAATCCCGCGCTGTTGGGACGCGTGAATGAGCAGTTGTTCAGGGAAAAGTATATCAAGAATCAGAGGCGCTTGGTGGATTTCGATGCGTATGGGAAGGAAGGGGCCGCGGAGTTGGCGGATTTGGCGGAGGTGGGTGGCGCTGGGGAGGCGGATTTGAAGGCTGCGAAGGGCGCTGGTGGGGGGAAGGGGAAGGGGAGGAAGAAGAAGAGAAAGGCGGAAGATGATGCTGGGGAAGCGAGTGGCAAGAAGGCGAAGGAGTAGATCGAGCAACAATGGGCTGCGAAAGATGGATCTTGCGCTACCGACGAAGATGGTGGATGAGCGAAGAATTGGCATGATTTTAGCGATGGCGTTGAGGGCATGATGATGCAAAAAGATACCCATATTGGTGTTTCACGTGGAGTTTGTATTATTGTCTGCATTAACGCATTTCAGGGTGTGAGCATTCCGGTGCTTTTCTGCTACCAGCAGGAGGACATACAAAGAGCAAAATTAATTGCATATTCAAGACAGCGGGCAGGTACCTTTTCACGGGAACACTAACTCTGCAGATGAAGGCGGCCACTTTCTGTGCAACACCTTCATCACTCCTCGCCGACAGCGCCATTCAGCTCATTGAAACCAGGAGAACAGGGTCGAGTCTAGGGTGCTTCAAATCGAGCCTTCGACCCTACATGCGACTCCTCGGCCAAGTGGTTCCATGGCTTCCACTCTCACACGACCATCGTCAACAAAAAAGCTTTCCGTTGTGCTCAGGGCGGTCTAACCAACAAGTCGTTCACGTGCCTGAGCTTGCTGCACATGTGCGCAACATAAACCTCATGTACGGTGCGCAGCTTTAATTACCAAGCTCAAGAGATGATCATGATTCTGTTGTTCAACATCTCGGATCAACTCTTATTCAACCGACTTTGCAATTTGGGAACACGAGCGTGACGAGCTGTTGGCAATGCTGACCCGGATTTGCCTACCACCAATTATTGGGTCATGAGTCCTTGATGACTGCTACGCTGAACCTTATTGCTGTTTCGCCTGCCTGCGGCTTGTGCGTTGCTTATACCGGATTTCTGGCGCCTGGCTGTGCGAGGGTTGTTCCAAGCTAGCGAAGTGGATGTCTGCGGAACTAGGGATAGATGTAATCGAATTGCCGGATCGAGGAAAGGGATTCTTGGCAAGCGGTCCTTGGGTGAGACATTCACACTGCTCTGACGCTGGAATTGGAATGCAGGAGGAGCATGGATAAAGAACTAGTTTGCTAACCAGTAGGGAGGGAGGCAGCAGGAGGAGTCGGTCTGGTCCTGGAAGTGACTGGACGAGCCATATTTAAAGAGTCGTGAGCCTTGGAGCTGGAACAGAAATACTTCTGCAGTCAGTCCAGTCTTCACCCAGATCGCCAGTCGCTGAATCATTCTTCATATTACTCACTCCTTCTATCAAAATGCGTTTCGCTACCGCCACATTCGCTGTCCTCGCCAGCGCTGTTGCCGTCTCGGCTCAGTCGCAAGACATCAACATCGACGATCTCCCAGAGCCTTGCCAAGAGTACCCTCCTTGCCTACACGTCGTGGAAGTTGCTGCGCAGTGCCCTTCGCTCGGTGAGTTTCTGCTATTCCACAGATGATAACCCAAAAGATTGTTCAAAGCTGACGAATGTCACAGGTGGCAACCTCTTCGAGGACCAATCCTTCTTGGACTGCGCCTGCTACAATACTATTCCGTACTGGTTGGACCAATGTGCTCGATGCACGCAAGCGATTGTTGAGGGTGGTGGTAAGTTTTTTTTTCGTTCTCGTCAGCTCCTTCTTTACTTGAACAGAACTTGATCGGAATTGATGTACTGGGGTTCGTGCTAACGTGTGACTTGTAGATGTCTTTGAGCTCCAGCAGACTTGCACCGGCGGCGAGCCTCTGAACTCGGTCTTCTGATGTGGCTGCTTGCGATAACACTATGGAGGGGACTCTGAGGCATTTCTGCAACCTTCTGTGTATGTATTTGCTCGTTATACCATTATCAAAAATGTATGGCTCTTTACGTCATATGCCAAGGGCGACATTACCGCCACGTGCAGAACCCTGCTTATTCGTTCCCTTTTCCGGGAGAATCGGTTTCGAGATCCTGCCAAACTCTTGTTGTCGTCTGTCGAGAAGTTGCGGTCGCGCTTGATCGTGAAGGCGTGTAGCAGTGATACTGCGGATGAATTTGCACATCTCGTAATGTCGAGCTGGGTACCGACCAATAATGTCACGGTGTGTTGGGGGTACGCCCGCATCTCCATTCATTCATCTTTCAGAATACGGTCGAAAGACTTCTATCTTTCGATACCTCCCGAGTGAGGGCAACCACAATGCCCATTATCAGCAAGGCAATGGAACTAAACCTTTGTTCAGTCTGGAGTTGGCCATGGATCTCTCTCCTGCGGCCGCGCGCACCGTCAAGTACGGAGACTTACTCCATTGGAAGGTTCCAAGAACTCTGCCACGATTGCCCCGGCTCTTAGGAAGCCTAATGCCCGAACGTCGTTGCTACATTCAATGCAATTCATCTCAATCGATGCACAACTTGCATTGCTTTGCCGGATAATTCTAATATCTGGAAAATTTAACAATTCCCTTTCGTGCGCATCTCTTCAATGATCCATTCCCCTCGACGAAATCGCCAATGCGATGTCTATCTACATTTTACTGCTGCAGTATGCACTTGCAAGTTGTGTCGCAGCGCAACTAATCCGACAGCAGCCAACAGCCGAGAACGTCTTCGGTCGTGGTGTGTCTTACTACGGACGCTACATTGACAATTTGGAAGCGTTTCTGGGAATCAGTTACGGGGAGACTACCGGAGGAAGAAATCGCTTCAAGGCCCCTATTCCATTCGAGCCGGAATCAAACACTGTCAATGCTGCTGTCGATCCTGGCTCTTCTTGTTTGCAGAGTCAAGCAGAAGGGTCAGTATCTAGTGACTGCTTGAAGTTGAATATTATCCGACCTCAGGGGACAACTGCAGATGCAAATTTGCCTGTCTTGGTTTGGATACATGGCGGTTAGTGAATGTTCTGTGTATCAATCTGTTCATGAAATAATAAGCGCAACGCCAGGAGGTTTTGTCCAAGGGGGTAAAGACAGCTTACCAACCTTTCCTGGCGGTCTGATCAATGATAGCATCGCCAATGGCCATCCAGTCATACACGCTTCCTTCAACTATCGCCTTGGAAGTGAGTCTCTCGGTTCTCTAGCTCTTTTGTCTTACTCGGCACTGACGGGCTGCAGTCTTCGGTTTCGCGCAGTCGAAATACCTCAAAGACACAGGTAATGAGAACATTGGTCTTCGTGACCAGCGCCTCGCTCTGGAGTGGATACGCAGTAACATCGCTGCTTTTGGCGGTGATCCTGACAAAATTGCAATTCATGGGCAGTCTTCTGGCGCTGTCGCAGTTGCAATGCAAATTCTGGCGTACGGTGGCTCGAAGCCTGCTCCTTTTCGTGCTGCCATCTGTCAAAGTCAAGGACCCGAGCCTGGAACCACGGGACCCTTCACACGGAACGCTCAAGCAGCCATCTTGGCGTATACAGGTTGCGATCGCTTCCATTACGACTCAAAAGAAGCCATCGACTGCCTTCGTGATATCTACGATATGGATCTGCTGAATGCGCAAAACGTCACACAGTGCATGCCTTCTTGCCAGGAGACGGTATCGACGTCTGGGCTCTACTCGAATCTCCTTCCAGCGCCGAACGTTCCTCCATGTCGCTCATGTCTGGACCAAAACCTGGGGGACGAATGGCTACCCGTTGTCGATGGCGACTTTGTCCCAAAACCACCAACTCAGCTGATAGCACAGGGACGCATGGCTGATGCCGCTCTGATCTTAGGCTGGACTGCTCAAGATGGTGTGGTATTTGTAGCCACTGAACGGCCCAACATCACAGCCCAAGCCTTCACACAGCATTATCTTCCAGCTCTAGACAGCGCGAACACCGGTAGGGCCCTTCAACTTTACCCCGTCTCGGAATTTCAAGACAGCTACACGCCCAATGGAATCCTCGCCCTCAGCACCGAAACGCGTCGCGCCGCTCAAATCATGCGAGACGTCGCATTCACATGTAGCGCGGCCAATTTTGCCCAAGGGCTAGCCAAAATACAGTCTCCTGGCAATCACGTGTACTTGTACGAGTTGAATCAGACTATCTTTACGGCGGACTTGGAGAGCAGAGGGAAATACGGATACGGTGTGATACATGCGAGCGACATCGCATATGTTTTTGACAATTTGGACGCTTCCTACGGTCCCGGCTCACCGTTGCAAATTGTGAATATCACTGAGTCGGATCGCTCGCTGGCTGGCAGGGTTTCCAGGTCCTGGTCCTCGTTTGCTGCTACATTGGCGCCTTCCGTCGAAGGAGAGGGGACCTTGCAGGGTTGGTTACCTGCTCAATTCGAGGACGATAATTTGGGGACTTAGGTTATTGGTGGCACGAGTCCTGGATTCGCAGGCAAGGGAAAACAAAGCCCTTTTGCGAGGCAGAGTCTGCTGAGTGATAATTTACTGGAAAGGTGTAAGTTTTGGAATGACCCCGAGGTGGCTGTGCAACTGCAGTACTAGTCGGATCAATGGTATATCACGACGCGTAGAAAGTTTGAAAACGCCGCAGCTGCCTATTAGTCGTTCGGAGATTGCGCTCCCGGGAGCCATTTGGAGGGACAATACTTCCGAAAGACAAATAAAAGATGTTGCTATCCGATCGAGAATTGTGAAGGTTTCTGACACTCTTGCGATGATAAGGTGCACACGTCAGGTAGGCGACCATCTAATTATAGTAGTTTGCGTTACGGTGCAATGCTCAAGGTAGAGAGTTAACAGCCTCCGGGTTGTACGATAGTTGTAAGAGAATAGCTATATATTCGCCTATACTCAGTTTCCTATAGCGAAACGCAAATCGTTTCTCTTTTAGCCAGTTTGTATAGCTGTGCTGTTACAATAATAATATGACCAGGTCACAACGAAGTGTGGAGCTCGACCACTATTTGAATGTGGAATGAAGGGCGCCGAAGGCTGAATGAATTACCCAGAAATCATGTATCTAATTTAATAGTTCTCTCTAGGCGCCTGGAGCACAGTCTTGTGTTATGAGCACAATCTTCTTCACTTGCTGCAAGTCGAATACTTGATATCATCAAGGACGACAGCCAACAGAGGCGAGAGGGCAGCACCTCCCCCGGGAGGCGAGAAGGTAACAATCGCGAAGGACAGGCCCTTACAACCATCGATCTTGCCGCTGAAAGCCTGCTGGACAGTTCCCAGCGCAGTCGATGGGTTGTACTGAAATTGCTTTGAACAAATCTGCTTTGCGTTGCTCACAGAATTATCACTGCCCTGATAACCGGTGACTTGAATATTACAGTCTGATGGGACGGCTGCTGCGCCCTGGCCGGCCATGACGGCACATCCAAAGTAGAAGCTCTCGAGATCGAATGATTTTGTCTCACTTCCTGGGAAGAATGTAGTGATAGTTGGCGTTCCCTGCAATTGGGTAACCAGGTTGGCCGCAGCGTAGCTGGAGCAGTCAGTATCGATCCAAACGACGTTCAAGCACGCGTTAGACTCACTTCACTCCTGAATGAGGGGCAATGCCTGGCTGAAGTCCAGTACCTGTTGCAATGACAGTCGAGAAGGAGAAGCCTTGATAGAGCAGTCCCTTGTAACCCGATGGGATTGGGTTCAGCAAGTTACCTGGCAAACCCGTGAGGTCGTCGAACTGGCCACAACGTTAGTCAAGCGCTGATACACAAGTCTCCAGGTGGCTGCCTCTCAAACACCTACGTTTGCCACTTGCTGCCGACGGTTCTTGCAGACTGGCTGATAGTGCGATTTGGTCGGAACGGCAATGGCCTGTTGACACGCTAGCGCAGCGGCAAGACCGTAAGTAAGAAGCGCAATCATGTTTGAAGTATCGGAAATGAGCCAGAGAGTCGATAAATCCCTGAGCAGATAAATGTCTTGTAAAAATGACGCTCTTCAATTGCAAGAGCTGCTGCTTTTTATACACAATCGGTGCTTTAGTACGCCTTCAGAATCGGGCGCAAGCACCGAGCCCGAGCCAAAATTTGCCACCAGGCGTGCTGACAACATCATTGAAGTCGTTGAGATGCTAATAAGATTGCGCCCTTATTGCAGGAGATCGGGACATTGTACAAGTGCGATCGACATGGCGCTCTGAAGTCTGCATGTACGACGCCTGTGCTCAAGTTTTTCTGGGCTTCGTCCCGTGCTCATCGCGGTGATTGTCGATCACCTGGTCTGCTGGTTCCAAAATGCACCATGATGCATGCAGCTTAAGCAGGGATGCGATGTTTGACCACGAACGTCTCGGAACGAGTCACCTGCAGTGGAAACGCTACCATTGTGGTGAAGACGAAGCTTAATTTCGTGAATTTTCCTACTTGGTCCCTTCACTTCTGCTACTTACGGGACTTCGGCTCGCCGAGACACATGTGCTGGCACGACTACCCTTTCGTGACGAAAGTGGCACAGTTCATTATGATCACTAGTGTATACGCACGGCTGGGATGCTGAAGTGTGGCCAAGCAGCATAAGACAAGTTTTTCAGCGAACAAAAGACTGGCGCCGTTGAGCCTGATTCGAAAGAGTGTTGATCTTCTCTGGCTTGAGAAATCCGGCCCACGCAACCCGCCTTGCCGTGCAATAGTTATGTGAATGCGGAGCTTTCCAAGGGACGCAACGTGGAACCACTCATGATTCGTGTAACAGGGAGGCCACGACAACTGAGTCGACCCGCGACGCCACATCTTGTCGATCTAGCTTCATGGCTGGGCAACACAGTGAAGACCATGAAAGATGCCCGACATCGCTGTGTGGTTCTCTACGAATATTCCGTCCCTCACGACTTTCTATGCTCGATACAGTGCAGTCCGCGCAAGAAAGCTGGACCACGTACCGGCAAATTTTGCATCTGACCGAAAGGAGAGAGCTACAAAGGTGTACAGAGAGCATCTAGCAACCGGGGAATCACCTGCGCCATCACGGCCACATGCCCCAGCTCTATAACTTTGATGAAGCATCTGCTGGTCGTGTTTTTCCTACTGAATTGCCCCAGATCTTATTGACCCAATGCATCCAATCTCCATCCATCATTGCCTTCTGTCGTTGCGGCACAGCTTCCCAGTGTGTTCGCTCCGCTGCCTCAAGAGCATGCCATTCTTCGTGCCTCTCATCGAACCACCGTCCTGCCATTTCGGCTATAGCAGCCGGCTGTTCGAATGGTACAAAATGAGAACCAGCGATGGCCACGTCCTTGACTCTTCCCTCAGCAGCGCCTCCGCTACCACCGGTCGCTGTGCCCGTGATGTCGGTCTTCTCCTTCCTCCCTTTCGCGTGAGAGCTCTTGAAATGCGACTTGTTACCGTAGACGTAAAGACACGATGGGCGCAAGTAGGGGAGTCGGTCGTAAGTCATCGTATTCTCAGGCCTATAGAATGCATTCCCACGGTTTCGCTCGTCGCCAAGGTCTGGGTGGGAAACGCGATTCGGTGTAAATGCAGAAAGCGGTTGGTCCCGCGATTCTGGGAAAGACTTCCGGGCAAAGCTCAAGGCCTCTTGATGCTTTGTAGTGGTCAAAGTTATAGAATTCGTTGAATCTGGGGGCTCTCGGGGGTATACAGCTGTCGGTAACTCTCGGAGTCCTTCTCGTCGAAAAATGTCAGCGACTTTAGAATCCCAGTGGGCATAGAAGGGACTTTTCATTATCGAAGACATAGCCGCGTCTCGTGAGGGCCACTTGTCTTTCTTCATCGTCAAGAAATAAGTGCCAATGAAGTCCATGTCCGCAGTGCCCTTCTTAATAATGGGCTCCACAGCAACAATCGTGGTAAGCAAGCGGGGGTGTAGCAGTGCCAGGTTAACGATGACATTACCACCCATGCTGTGGCCAAATCCAGCAATCGGTCGAATCATTTCTTTCCGGAAGTAGTTGACAAGAAGCAGATAGTCCCGTGCATGATCATACCATGAAGCTACTTCCCGTCAGAGTGCGGTCGAAAGTGAAAGCATCGTGGCGAACTAACGTTCATTGCCCAATTTTTGTTCATTCAAGATACCACTCTTGTTCTGATTAGCAACATCTGCGATCCACACGGCGCGAATGCGTCGTCCTGGTGGCTTGGTGCTTGCACGTGCAAACAATATCTCCCAGATGGGTTCGTAAAGTTCCTTCGGGAACGCGCTGGCGTGACATGCGATAATTGTCCAGTCGCCATCTTGCGGTTCGTACATAGGTCGGTATTGCTTCACAGCAAGATGGAGAACATCGTCTTCTCTGTTCGCCGTCGACCTTGGGTATTCGCGTATGTGAGAGCACGGGACAGTGTACTCTGCGACCTTGCAATGCTCCATCACGACTCCAACAAAAAGCGGTTGAGCAAATTAAAGAGTCTTCCCTCGATCAATCTAGATGGTGGAAAGGCCAGGACCTTTGCCCACCTACTTCCAGGGGACTTCTGCTGCCCAGACTTTCATGAGCAGCCGCACCTGACTCGCTGGGTCGCGATAATATCGGCAACCTACAATGGGCAGCTTGGGTTTGGACTGCACGTGCCATCGCGGTGATGCCTGCAAGACGAGGTGGCGTCCGGTGGAGTGGTAGATTGATGCGTTGGTCCACTTGGCGTTCGCTTAAACTCCTAAAAACTTTCGAAGGACGGATGCCCATCATTGCCTGCAAAGGTAATGCTGACATTTCCTGAAAGGGTCAATACAGATCTTTGCCCAGAACGACGCGCACACCGCACAATCGTCATCAGTGATGGGGAGTCTCCACCGGCTGATAAGCGTTTTCTAGTGAGGGGAAAACATTTTGGAGCTACGATCAAGCTTTTTACTGTCGTTCAATTGTGGTCCAGGCATAATCGCAGAAGCCTCATTCGCAACCACCGCAGACTGCTTTCCCATTGGCAGGTCATGGCAGACCGTATCACAAGCTCGTGTGTCCCTTATGGTCGCAGATTGATGAACACTCTGGTCGACGAAAGAGCAGCAGCCGGCCACCAACGACCATTTATTTCGATTCCATTAACAAGCACGCCCAGCGATGGATTTAGAGATATTAGCTACTGGGTGTTTGCGAATGCTATCAATCGATGTGCAGATTGGCTGGAGCAACAGTTTGGCAGGTCTCCGGACTCGGAGCCAATAGTTTACATCGCGGCACCAGATTTGCGATATCACATTCTGAGCTTGGCTGCAGTGAAGAGCGGACATGTAGTATGTTTATTTGTGCAGTACGAGGTGCCCATGAGCTAACTGCGCACCATAGATGTTCTTCCCTTCTCCTCGCAACACTTTAGATGCACTGGACCTTCTCTGTCAAGATGCCCGTGCGACCAAGATCATATCTTCCGCAACTCCCAGCGCACTTGTGCGCGGAGTTGTGGAGCGCAGATCGATGCATGTTGTTGAAGTTCTTCCTCTAGAACAACTACTGGACGAAACTCCGGTATCTCGACCACCATTCAAAGCTACCTTTGATGAATATCGATTCAAGACATGGGTTCTCCTGCACACCTCTGGATCGACGGGCAATCCGAAAATTGTGCAAATAAAGCATGGGCTTGTCTCGGCTGTCGATACCTACCGCATCCTCCAGCATCCGACACGGTTTGTGAACGATCGCATATTCGTGCCATTCCCGCCTTTCCATCTCGCTGGTCTCAACTATGGCATTCCTATTGCCCTCTGGTACGATGCTACTGTGGTATTACCTCCGACAGGAACTCCTCTAAGTGCCGAGCTGTGCCACACCGTGCACCTCCACGGCCAGGCCGAACATAGCATGCTCACTCCATCACTGATAAGTGAATTGGCCAAGAACGACACCTGGCGAGCTCAACTCGGGCATCTGAAAAGTTTGACCTATTCCGGGGGCCCTCTGCCTGACGATGTAGCAGATACACTTTCGAAGTACACAAAGCTCACATCCTCGATGGGCGCGACCGAGTACGGTGGCATACCTCAATTGCCAAAGGAAGACGGCGATTGGCAATACTTCAAGTTCGATACAGAATCCGCAGGTCTGGAATTCCGGGAGACAGAACAAGCAGGACTCTATGAAATGGTCTTCGTTCGACGATCTAGTGAGATCAGCAATTTGGTCCAGGCCATCTTCGTGACATTTCCTGACTTGGTCGAATATAAGAGCAAGGACCTCTTTACGAAACATCCCACAAAACCTGGATTGTGGAAATATGAAGCACGACTGGATGATGTGATAGTGCTCAGTAATGGGGAGAAATTGAACCCTGTGCAGATGGAAGGGATGATCACCACATGCCCGGCGGTCAAGGGTTGTTTAGTGGTTGGGCAAGGGAGATTCCAGACAGCTTTACTTATCGAACGGCAAGAACCATCTTTGTCCCTTGAAGATTGTATTCGGCAAGCGCAGCCATACATTGATCGAGCCAACAAGCTCTGCCCATCGCACGGACGAATCGCGGGGGACAGGTTGATCCTCACCAGCCCCGAAAAACCACTACCGAGAGCAGCTAAAGGAACGATCCAACGTGCTCGTGCGGTCGCCTACTACAAAGAGGAAATCGAGGCCTGCTATGCCGAGAATTTGCCAAACAGCAAAGCCTTGGTCTCGGGCCCGCGAATCATGCTTGGGGATATCTCAAGTGCTGAAAAGTCGATACAGCTGCATCTCTGCCATCAAATGGAGCTAGCGCTGGACCAATTACAAGTCAACGACGATTTCTTCTCATTAGGCATGGACTCGCTACAAGTCATCAATCTTGTACGTGAGATCAACTTGTCGCGGGAGAAAGGCACTCGCGAGATCAACGCCATGTTTGTGTATGACCATCCGACGGTGGAAAAGCTTGCACTTGCGTTGACTACTGGCGTTCGTGTGAGGGAGTACTCCGACTTGAGCGAAGATGATGAAGCGGATAAGCGGACATGGCAATCAATGGAAGACCTTTTCCAGGAGTTGCGACCTGCAGGCGCTGGTGGAGGCAAGCAAGGCGGCTTTGCTGCCTTTCTCCGCTCCGATGTGACTCCGCCCGTATATCAGCCCGACGGTGGTGCACTGGCTTGGCAGCAAGTAATCGGGTCATTCCTCATTAACATGAGCAATTGGGGCCTTGTCAACAGCTTTGGCGTGTACCAAGTCTACTACGAAACCACCCTTCTCACGACCAGCTCTCCATCGGCAATATCATGGATCGGCACCCTGCAAGGCACTCTTCTGCTGGTGGTTGGTGTTGTATCTGGACCACTGTTCGATAAAGGATACTTCCGCACAACCACCATAGTTTCCGGGCTCGGTCTGGTCCTAGGAATGATGTTGCTCAGCATCTCGACAAGATACTATCATATCATGCTTTCTCAGGGCGTCCTGGTCGGCATATGCTCCGGATTTCTCTACATACCAAGTATCGCCGTGATCCCCCTATACTTTAAAACTCGTCGTAGCCTTGCGGTTGGACTTGCAACCGCTGGTGGCTCAGTGGGTGGGATAATATATCCCCTTATTTTTCGACGCCTGTTGAGCGACGTGGGTTTCGGATGGGCAACTCGGACCATCGCTCTTATTTCACTCGCAACTCTCATTGTAGCGATCCTGCTTCTCAAGCCCATCGGAGCCCGCTCAAGTCGGCAGCTGTTTGATGCATCCGCGCTGCTGGAGCTGCCGTACATCAGCTTCCTGATAGCGGGAGTTCTTCTTTTCGCGGGCGTTCTGGTGCCATACTTTCTTGCCAGCACTTACGCGATCGTCGAGCTACAATTGTCGGACGACATTTCATTCTATGCACTCGCAATCATGAACGGTGCTCAGTTCTTTGGTCGCATAGTCCCCGCATTCCTGGCAGACTGGGTCGGCCCTGAACTGATCTTGCTCGGTGCTGAAGTATTCGCAGCAGTGTTGGGCTTCTCTTGGATAGCCGTTGACCATCTCAATGGATACATCGTCTGGCTTGTGGCATTCGGATTTGTGTCTGGAGTCATCGTCACTCTACCCCCAACCGTTCTGCCTTACATTTGCCCAAGCTTGGCTGTCTTCGGTACACGACTTGGCATGGTGTACGCTGCAGCTGGAGTAGGGTTCTTGATCAGCAGTCCTATTGCTTTGGAGCTCAACAGCGTTTCGAGCGACTTCCTGGGATCCCAGTGCTGGATAGGAGGTTGTTGCTTGGTAGCCGTGGTGTTCTATTCGGTGACGGCACGGGAGGCTCGAATCCGGAGGCAATTGTACGAAGACAACGGGAACAATCGGGCTCCTCAGCTGTTGCGAAGAAATAGATCTACTCATACCGACGAAGAGAAAGGGCATAGATAAGCGGCAGTATCGGCTTTGCTGAGGATATAGTAGCATTTACCTTTCTCAATGCAGACTTGAACTGGGTTGAAACGTGATAGCCGCTCGTGTCAAACGATTTTCATCTCCTTGCGTTCAGGCAATGCATCGATTTCCAGATGCTGCAGGTCTCCAGCAGTGGAGAAGTACTTGGCCGACCAAGGTTGATCGGCATCAGAACTGCCACGGTAGGAGTGAGACGCTGATCTGGGGAACAGCCGCTTCGTCCTGATGGGTTCCATCTTTCGTCATTGAACTTGTGTCCTATTTACACGGAAACCACTGCTGGCCATAGTCCCACATTACAATGGCGTCGAATTTCGGAACTGAATTGAACGCCGACAGAGCGGGCCACGTAACTTTTAGCGATGGTGATTCTCTCGCCGATGAGACAGCATTGAATGGTCTGAGAATCGTCGTCACTGGAGGCGCAGCTGGCATCGGTGAAGCATGTTGTCGTCGACTAGCAGCTGCTGGGGCTTACGTTGTCATCGCTGACAAGAATTTTGAGCTCGGGAAAGCATTGGAAGCGCAATCAAATGGGCGGCGGGTCAAGTACATCGCAGTCGATGTCGCGTCTTGGGACTCTCAGATTTCCATGTTCGCAGAAGCACTGGAATTCTTCCCTGGCCATGAACTGGACGCTCTCATCACCTCGGCGGGAATAGGGTCCAACTCAGGCCTGAATGTTACGGAACCGTCAGGAGTGTCTCTTTTCCAGCGCAGCGACGAAGAGCGACGAGCACTCCCAAGACCACGAACTACGTGTCTTGACACAAATCTTATTGGAACTATATTATCCGTCGACATAGCCACTAAATACTGCATGAACTCAGGACCTTTCAGCACGAGCGGCCAAGATCGCCCACCAAAATCGATCGTCCTACTAGGTTCAACCTCCGGCTTTCGCCCTCTGCAAGGCAAAGTAGATTACAGTGTCGCCAAATGGGGCGTCCGTGGATATTTCAGAAACATACGGCAGGAACTGGGGCATTACGGCGTTCGTGTGAACATGATGGCACCTTTCTGGGTCCCCACAACCTTGACACAACATCTTGTTCCGGCTCTGGAAAGGCAAGGCATTTGCGTAGGACGTATGCAAGATGTAACAGATGGAATTTTGCGGATGTTGCTCGACAAGACTATGTGTGGTATGTATCTACCGAGACAGCCCGTTGCGAGCAAAATGCTAATTACAGATTCATTGCAAGGTCGCGCTGTTGCTGTGACTGGCAAAGGTATCGAGGACATTGGCGACGATCTAGCTGGCTTAGATGGAGGCAAGGTCATGAGCCAGCTCGTTGAGGATGGTTGGCTCTCGGCTCCAAAGAGTGCCACCCTGCACGATTAGTAGGAAGCGCTCTAGCCTCAAGTTGTTAAGGAGTCCATCGCGCGACTATTGGGCGTTCCATTGTTCCATCCAAAGACATATCCATTCTTTCTTGACGAAGTCCAGCTCTCGCATCCTAGAACTTCTCAGACAAGTCCTCTTTACCTCCAATGTAGCGGCTCTCGCCTTGGGAAGCCGGATTGATTTGTCCCTGAGATTCTGAAAAAACGACAACAGCTTCACCGCTGGGTTGTGATCCAAGTTCGACTGCTCTTCGCTTGCACTTTTCTCTAAAGCTTTGGTCCACTCGGCGAGCCCTGTAAGACGAATGGTCTTTGGGAAATCACCTTTGCCTCTGCTGTGCTGCTCCAGTGCAGCCTTCACGTCGGATACGAGCCCCTTCCACTCAGTGGCATTGGGATTTGTGATGTGATGAAAGACTGTGGTCCCTAATGTCTGCTGAGCGAACAATAGTTGAATCATGATTGCACTAACTTGATCGACGGGCGTCCAGTCAACATTCTCTGCTGGCCCCAGTGAATCTGGCAGTAAGCCAAGATACGCCGAGGATGCGATCAGGCTCGGGAACCATTCTTGCCGTGGCCATAGGCCGTCAGTCCCATGCTCAACAGGGCCGGCAACTTGCCCTACACGACAGATTGCAGTCGTTATACCCTTAACTCGTGAGGCCTCTGCAAGTAATCGCTCCGCCACCAACTTTGACTGGCCATATCCAAGGCGAGCGACTTTCCAGTCGTCAATCTCCTTCTCCGGCACACTTTTGCGGGACCCTGGAACAGCGCCCCAGTTGCCGGCAGCTGCAACTGAAGAGACAAAGAATAGTTTTGGCGCGTTCTCAGAAATGGCGCAAGCTTCAATCAGATTTGAGATTCCTCGAATGCTGCTTTCGAATGAGGAGAATGACTTGTTCCAGTCCACCGGCCAGCCTGCATGCAGGAAATGAGTGGCATTTGCGACGATGTCTTCATAAACGGGAAGGACGAGGCCAAGCCTATCTGCGGCGATGTCGTACTTGTGGAACTCTACGATCTCTGGTAGTGATGCTGATAGTCCTTTTCTCCGCAAGAGAAGACGCTGGCGTTCTCCCACATCTGGCGAGCGATTCAGACACCAGATACGGCCAACATGGCCGCAGCGAACCAGGTCGTGCAGCAGATACGTCCCAAGGTTCCCTGATGATCCCGTCAGAACAACGTTGACTGGCATCTGGTGGTGATTGAACAGTGCACAAGCAGCAGGACTGAATTCTTTTCAAGCACAACTCAACTATCCTGGTAGCAAGCCAAGGCGTCCTTCTTTATATGAGGCCGAGCTTTGGACTTGCTCCACTCCCATTCCCCTCTGCGCTGCCGATCAGGGCAATGCAGTCTTGGCAATCGTCGCCAAAGCGGTCATTCTATCACGGATCTCGATTTTCGGGTGTGCTATGCCTAGAATAGCTGCTGCACCTCTGCGGGGAATTCGAGACGACTCAGACAGATCTGCACGACGGCTTAATAGAAGATGACGATCCTGCATGACCGTGTCCTCGCAAGGGTACGTGCACGACAACGCATCACATGTGCCGATCATGCTTGTCGTGGTAAAGGGCAGTTGTTGAGGGGCGCGTGCGTCGCACCTTTTCTACTGCCTTGGAAAGACGGAGAGGCGAACAGCCGCCGACCAGCCAGATAAAGCAGACTTCTCTGTCGACTGGTAAACTCCCTGCCAACTCTCTCACGATGTTGAACTGGCAGCTAAGCTGGGCCCTAGCAGGCTCAGCCGCTGCAGTTGCACTGGCATGGCTCCTTGTCCTGCGAAATTTCCAGAGTCCTCTGCGGCACATACCTGCGGTCAGGGTTGATTGGCGAACGTCGTTGTACGGCTGGGTATACAAAGAGCCGGAGCCATCAGAGGTACTACATTGGGTGAAGAAATTGCACCAGAGTCACGATCTCGTTCGTTATCCTGGTGTAGGTGGCGCAGAGCGTGTGCTCGTGCTCAACCCCACCGCGCTGCGCGAGGTCCTCATCGAAAAGGCATATAGCGACTTCCAAAAGCCACTACTAAACAGACAGAGACTGGCAATGTTCGGCAATGGTCTTTTGGTCTCAGATGGTGAGGAGCATCGGGCACAAAAGAAGAAGATGCTTCCTGCTTTTGCGCCTCGAAACATCCGAGCATTGGTCCCAACAATGTGGCTCAAAGCCTGCAAGCTGGCAGAACTGTTGAACGAAGACGTGCGGCGCTCCGATGGAGAGCTCGAACTAACGCCATGGACTTCACGCGCCGCTTTGGACATCATCGGAGTTGCAGCTTGGGGTAAAGATTTCCATGCACTAGAGAATCCCCGTACCGAAACTGTCGTGAGATATCACCGCATGTTCCGCGGCAGTCCCAGAGCCAATCGTCAAGCCAAGTTGGCGTATGCGGCTGGGTTGGTTGTTCCCATGAAGACACTGGCCAAATTCTTCCCTTGCGAATTCTTTGACAACATCGCTCGTGGCGCTAGAGCGATCAACGAAGCTTGTCAAATGGCCATCGCGGACAGGCGTGCGAGCAAAGCAGAGAGTACAGACATACTGAAGTACGCCATGTCCACTGGATCATTCAACGACTCAGAGCTGGCCGGTCAAATGTTGAACATTCTTGCGGCTGGCCACGAGACTTCCAGTCTAGCAGTCACATGGGCCTGTTACGCCTTGGCAAAGCATCCACAGGTACAAGAGCGGCTCCGGAACGAGGTGCGTTCGTCCTTGCCGCCGTTTGAAGATGCTGACGCTGTGGTCACGGCCGAACTTCTGGAGTCGCTCACGTACTTAAGGGCGGTAGTTCGCGAGTGTCTTCGACTGATTCCTACTGCGCCTGTCACTCGCCGTGAAGCCAAGCGAGACACTTCTATCGCAGGTTTCGCCATCCCCAAGGGTACTAGCATCGTCGGCCTCCATGACCACTTCAATACACGGACGGAGGAGTGGGGTCCAGATGCTATGGAATTCCGGCCTGAGAGATGGTCTGACCCTCAAAGCCGCGCCGCAGACAACCTCTTCATGACGTTCAACATTGGACCCCGGAGCTGCATCGGACAGGGCTTTGCTATCCTCGAAGTTTCAGCCCTGCTTGCAGCCATAGTCAGGAGTTTTGAAATCCAATTGGCGGACCCAAATCGGAAACCACGATTGATCTACAGCATCACAGTCAAGCCGGTCGCACTGAAGTTTTGCTTGAGGCCGCTAGGATAATACGAGTCTTGCAGATTAAAACCAGACACTGTCGAGGGCACTCGGGATTTGGTTTCACCGGATTTGGTCGCGTGAGATGAATTTCGTGCATAGAATGCTGTAATGAATCCATCTCGGACCTCAGAATAGAGAAATGCTTGCATCCGGGACGAAATTTGAACTAAACTCCAAGACCTGTCTCGCATTTGAGTTCTGCATCCGTACTCCTGAAGAATCAGGGATTTAATTGAGACAGTAGAAGCGCATCTTTCTCAGCATTGAGAGTACCACGCTCAGAGGTGCTATCCTGCCGTCTTGCTGAGCTCATGCCCGAATGCGGAGGCAAGAGACGTACGTTTTGGAGACGAGCAAAGTAATGATATGTGGCATCAGTGCTGCCCCCAGTCCCCTGGGGACAAATGCAACCTTGCATCTACTCACTACTCGCTCAGCATCTGTAAGTGGGGCTCCCAAAAGGGGGAAAGTATTTGCTACAGCCGTCTGGAAATTGCGGTGCTACATCTCCCAGGAGCACAAACAGCAGCCCTCGTCTATTAGCTCAGGGAAATGAATCGAATCCAGCCTCATTTGTAATTCTCCATTGTTCCTTGCTTTCTTTCTCCTTCTCTACAAAGTCGTCTCAACCCTGCGGACCAATGGCCTCTCCGCAAGGTGCATTTCCCAACACTGGCCCAGCTACGACGCCAGTCTGATCAGGCTCGCCAGGGCCGGCTTGCTCCTCATTCAACACCTCCCAACGCCCATCTGCCTGAGTGGCACCGGACATTTCCGAGCCAAGAAGCGTACAGAAACCAATAATCTGGTCCGCGTTGTTGGGATCTCTGCGTCGATCGAAACCGAAGATCTCTGGTGCCGTCACCATGTCGGCATCTGTCCGTGGGCTGAATGCGGCGTTACAGCACGCAAATGCATCTTGAGTCCGGAACTGCACGAAATCGGCCGCTCTGTCCGCCGGGAATGGCTGGGCCTCAACGATAGGACTGCCATTCACTTCATCGGCAAAGTTCTCTCTCAAAAGGCACGCAGCATTGATCGTCGTCGTTGCGACTGTTTCGACGCGAGTCGACGTAGTGGTTGCAGTGGAGGTGACTGTCGCAACCTGCGCGAAGAGTATGAGCCACCATTCCAATCCAGCGTACTTTTCAGGTTGGGCCTTACCGTAGATGTCTTGACAGTGTATACGGTCGACGTTATCGTCTTCTTGGCTTTCGGACATTTCGTCTGAGCATGAGTTTTGGTGGTCTGTTACACACGCACAGATATTAGCATTCTTGTACAGCTCAGAACTAATTTCCTTCAGCTCACTTTCTCAGTGTAAGTCTTGGTGTGAGCATAGACTGTTTTCGTCGTGGTGACGTGCTTAGTAGCACATTTCTTGTTTTCGGTATACTTGTGACAAGTCACCTTCTTCGGGTAAGACTTCGAATAGCCTCTGTTGTTGGGGGCCCGATTGAAGAGATGACTCTCGGACCTCTTCCTCCTAGGCGCACCACCCACTGATACACTGTTCGAAGAGCCTGGGAGTGACGATTGAATTGGCGTAAATCCTGCTGGAGCTGGCGCTGTCGAAGTGGACGTGACCGATTTGGTAGTAGTCACCGTAGAAGTAGTTGTATTGGTGTCAGTAACCTTCTTGGTACTCTTGGTGATAGTCACATAGGTAGTTGATGTGTCTTTCTTAGGGTCGGTGACGTAGCTGGTGGTGTACTTGGTTTTGGTGGTTGTGTATTTAGGCGTTTTCGTTTCGTATACGATACGGGTCTGCTTGGTGGTACAAGGGGCTTGCAATTGTCAGCGTTCTTCTGTTTTCTTGGTCTGTATGTTGATGATCTACTGTAGTGTGTCTGAGTTGTCGTTGGAACATATCCAGGTGGGTGTTTGTTCGTCATTGTAGTATAGCATTTGATGCTGTCGGCGGCCAGCACTTGGCCAGCCCAGCCCGCTAAGAGAATATGACCGATGGTAAGAAGTAACATAACGACTCCTGGACGTTCGTTGGCTTGACTTCTAACTTTCTTCTGGGCATCAATGCTTTTATATTATTTCCCGGCCTTGCTCTTCTGCCTTCGATTGCAGAGCCGCCAAAACATAATCTTGAGCTGCCGCCACCAATAGTCAGCCAAATGCGGAGTGCAGTGACAAGGCTGTCCACAGAGCAGTCCTGCAAGAAGTCAAATCCTGATCGGGGCAAGTCCAGCCGTAAAGGGAATCAAAGTAGCTCCTGAAGCCACAAGAGCAGGTGCAATGCCACTGCTCACGGGAAGGCGCTGAGAAAATTTGGTGAAGGCAAGCGAAGTGGTCTCCATACTGTCCTTCTGGTCGCAGTCTGCTTGCTTGCCGACATTCCGCAGATCTGTTGATTTCCCAAATAGCTTATAGGACATCATCCGTCATCAATCGATACGACTGCAATAGACTTGCCTCCGCGGACGATGACACGACAGCGATCTCTCAGCCAGGTGTGATCCTTGGGATGCGCCCTCAGAGTCGTGACAACGCGATATCTCCTACAGTAGTCCTGCAATAGTGCAGCCATGGCTTGCCTAAGATCTTCTCATAGGATGTGGCCTGCAGGAGTACAAATTCACGGCTCGTAGCGTGTTGAGCCAGCGGACCGACAAGGCTGAAGGATTGCGGCTTGATGGGCCATGGCTTCGGCCTGGTGTGCGGCGAAACGTGTTGCATCGATCTCTTGATGGTATCAGCTACGCAAAGGTCAAAAGAGAAGTTTCCGGTAGCATATTCGCTTCGCAGAATCTTGAGGACATGATGGGAAATGATTGAGGTTGAAAAAGACTCGATGTTCCACAAAACGCGAAGTAGATTCCAAAGCTTGGTAATCTTGGCATCTGCGATAGACTCTTCCAGACAACGGCATATCCTACCACCTACAGACCCGGGCTTGAATCGGGTCCGAATCCAAGCCTAGAACATGTTTTTTCCTGCGTTAGCAACAAAGTTCAGGTAGTGGGAAACTGTCGTGGGATCCTACTTTAAACGAATGACATGTAAAGCCTTCACACTTCATCCACGGAACTATGTATAATAATCAGTTTTAGGATTTGAATCACTGTTCTGAACTTCAGGGAACCATTCGCGAAAGACTTCGAGGAGAGCGCAAAAGCCCCCATACCTTGATCCATCCACTTTGATATCTGTAATCACCTCGTGTCGAAGGTGCGCTGGAGATAGTACGTTTCCGTCATGCGAGAATAAGTTCCACTACTGTTGTTCCCATCGAAACCATCCACGCGCGACCTGTACTCTCTCATCCATTAATTTCCTCCATTCCTCCCAGTCTGCATTCTGCAGAGGTGCACTATTCCTCTTGATGACCACACTCGGCCAGCGGCCGGTGTCGGGCATCCAGACACGGAAGATGGCCCTCAGCGTGACGCGCTGCTCGCGCGGTGTGGATGCACCAACGACGGGACTAGCCCTCTGCACAGCAGGATCTCCAGTGACCAGGTGTGCGGAGCACCCGAGGTCTGCAAAAAGCTCGGTCAATTCGTCCAAACCTGGGCTAATCTCCATATAAGGCAGGTCTAGATGAATCGACTGCAAGCAATTCGGGGCGTCGATGAGGTACCTAGCACAATCGTACAGTATCAATTTGGCATTGCGTGTCATTCGATACTCCTTAGTGGCCCACATGTGGTCGCTGCGACGATCAGCCAAGACAGCCAGCTTGTTCAAGGAGGGCGGAAGAATGTCCTTCAGAGCAGGAAGAGGCACTTTGATCTCCCACTGAGGATAATCTTCTGTAACATGCTGGTGCCAGAGGGCTTGTGCTTCGACAGCAAGCTGTTTCAGGTGCGGCATTGATGACAAGTCTAGGCTATGCAACCATTTGCAGGATTTGCCGAACAGATATGCCTCGCGAGGGTCGAGAATCAAAGTCTCCAGCTTATGCAGGTGCTTGATGATGAAGTCGCCGATTTGCTTGTAGTCGATGACGGTGTCCAGTGGATAGACGGGATGCATGTAGTCCATGGTGAACCCGCCCCATACAACCTCCAAAGACCGCAAGCTCTCACACTGCGCGAGCAGTGTGGTGAGAGCGGCGCTTCCCATCCCGCACCTCCAAAGACAAAGCTCCTCCAGACCTGGCAGGCACGGGAAAACACCTGGCTCACAATCCATCCGATGCAGCGAGAGACGCTTGATCGTGGTGACGGACATGAACTTGGCAAAAGCGCCCATAGAGATACTGAGTGAAGTGTTGCCACAGCGCAGGCTAACATCTTTCAGCTTCCGCAGCGGTAGGCTCGAAGGCATGTGCGATGGGAAACTTTGACTTGTGCCTCAAAAAAGTGTATTGGGACGCTCTTGAGCAATCTCGGTCATGAGCATGCCAACAATACTGTGGCCTTTGAAGAGAACCGGCGTGGAAATGTCGATGGCTCGCACTTCCGTGCAAAGAAGCAGCAGCAATGCAACTTGCCCATCTTCGAAACCTGCTTGCGCTTTTGAATTGAGGGCCGCTACGAGCTGCGAGCTCAGTCCGACTTCTGCAACAGTAGACTTCCACCACCTGAAACGTGGTAAGCAGATCAGCGTGATGACAAGAAGCTTTTCTCTGGGGCAGATACGTACTTATCTAAACCCTTCAGCATGTCGACATCCCATTCTCCAATGGTGATCTTCTTGACCATGCGAGCCAGATCAGGTCTTTCGATGAGTGTACGGCTCAAGTTTTGCAGATTGGCAACAGGCTGTCCCGGAAAACTCTCATACAGAAGGGGCTGTGTGATCTCCTTGAAGCGCAAACTCGCGCGCATGGCGTTGCTGAGTGTGCTCAATCCAATCTTGTGTTCGGCATCGTTTGTCTTCAGACGTGGGAGCAGTTCCTTGTGGCTCATAGCCGTGAATTGATTGACCGCTTCGGCAGTCTTGTCTTCAAATTCGATCTGCTCGTATCGGGCACGACCAAGGGTCTCTGGCGACGGTGGCAGCAGACAGCCCAGGATCTGCTCAATGATCTCGATTGGCAAGTTGTTGCCATACGGCTTGCTTGCGGCCATGAAGGTGACCATGTGCTCGGTCGTTGAGGATGGAACCGCTGGGAGTTGTTAGTTGAACGTAAGAAGGTTCTCGTCTGGAGAAGGTCAGCTTTGGGTGAAGGAGGTTAGAGAGGAGCTGGAAGAAATGTGCGATGGTCGAGAGCAGAGAAAAATGATCTGTCGCTTCAAACAGTGCTGCCGAATGCATGGATGGCAAGCTGCATGCTCCCGTGGGACTCCACACTCATCTCACAGGAGATGTTCGTCTCTAGCACAGGAAGCATTGGGCCGAAGAAGGCAGTGCTGATGTTATGAGTAGCTCACTCGGTCCTTTTCTCTCAATGATCTGTAAGTCCATACGAACAGTGCAGAGAAGTACTACAGCATTGACATGCTGTCGTCAGTATCGTCGCATGTTTCACTGCAGTAGACCGACATAAGGTGGAGACCCGCAGCTTGCTGGTGTAACAAAGACGAACAGCAACGTGCCCCTCATCGCGGATTGATGGACTTTACGAGAAATGACCATAGGAGCTGTTCACAGCAGGATAGAGTCACATTTCTCATACTACCACGCAGTGAGGTGAGGTGTGCTTGGGGATGACCTTGCTTTCTTGGCGCCCGACATCATGCTGTGCGTTAGTAGTAGGTGTAGCGAAAATGCTTCTCCTTCGCCTGTCCTTCCCTTGTCTGCCGCGACATCGACAAACGCAAGTCCACAACTAGGTTGCATTCTGATTGACATTCAGTTCGCGAGAGCTCACACCTCAATATGGTCTACAACTACGTTCATTACGTTCCGTACAGCAATCCCCTCCACAAAAATGGTCTCCTCAAAGAACTTCCCCTTGCCATGCAACACGATCTAGACACCGAGCGACTCTCTGGTCACGCTTGCATCATACAACTTACTCCCAGCACGCTGAAACACCTTGTTGACAGCGAGCTTCACTGCGTGTTTTCCGTCAGCTCCAACCCAGCGGTCGTCCATGGTATAACTTTCAAGCTTTCCATTTGCCTTGCTACGAAAGCATCGATCCTCCCGCGTAAGGGGTTCCCTATAATGACGTGGGTCGCGAAAGGCGTTCGCTTCGTCTGACGGTGAGCCAATTGACCAGGATTCCAGCCAAAGGCGGCTCAGATGAAGCTCATCACGAACGGATTCAAGTATCATGTGCACTTCCTTGTCGTTGATGAAAACCATATCGATTCTCAATGAACGCAAAGTGGATTTGTATTTGCTCAGAACCGATGAGACTAAGCGGCCTGGGAAATTGCCAGTGGCGATGGTCAGGTGGTGGAGCTTTGGCAACTCGACCTCGCCCAACGCACGAAGTGCCAACGCAGCTTCGCGGGAAGGAGGAGGGCAAAAAGGCTGACTGTGCATGGCCCGCACACGAATTGACTCGAGGCTGGAAAGCTGCCGGACGAAGGTCTTCAGCGTGTGGAACACCTCGCTGTCATTCCGATTGACCATCGCTCGATCTCCCATGAATGTCAGTGCCCTGACTTTGGCAAGAAGTCCAGCGGGAGCCAGAACACTGACAGCGGCTCAATGGCATCGGCCGTGAGACGCACATTCAACCGCCTCACATGTCGATGAACCCACTCGTCCTGTGAGTTGTGGTAGAGACTCTTGCAAGTGAGGCGCAATGCATGTAGGGCCCTGCTCTTCCTCTCATACTCACGGGCAGTGTCCTCGATGGAATCATCGTGGGTATTGTCCAGGTATTCGGCAATGCCAGAGATCAGCTCAGCTGGTAGAGTCTGCAAGTGGTTGGCATTCTTATTCTCGCCAGGAGTGATCGCTGAATTTGTTTTGACTCTCATTGTTGGTGAGTATGCTGGTTGTATACTGTGATGCGGATGAGTTCTCGAGCTGAGTTACTACGCAGCATGTGGTATAGGCTCGTAGATAGTCGGGAAGCGCGAAAATATACAGCACTGATTGTACAGTGCTGTGCAGTAGTGAATATGGGTCCAGACAATTTGCTGCTACCGAGTGAATGGATCTTGTGCAGTGAGCTGGTGATGCTTATCGCATGTGAATTTTGGTACTAGTTCTGGTAAGCAGGAAAGGCGGACAAAGACGCATTCTCTTCTGCTCAGGACCCGAGGCGCTCTTCTACAGAAGCAGCCCCCTCCGCTTGAACGAATCCGCTGTGATAGCTGGAGCAAACAACGTGCTCCCCTTATCTGCCAACATCGCATTTGTCGCCAACGTGATCGCGAATCGACCCTTACACACGGATGCACCAGAGGACAGAAGATGATAGCTCTCCACTTGTCTTCTTGAACTTTTCGCTGCGGGATTCCGGAAGGCCCGAATCGGAGAGGGGCCATTGTAACTGGCCCAGTCATTCGTCATGACGGTAGCTGTTGGCCACGTAGAAGTTGTATCAGCCATAAAGAATAACTCCAGGCGCGACAAATTGGGGAAAGAGTCACGCAAGTCGGCGAACAGCGTCTCCCAACGGCCGTTACAAAGCCGGAAAACGCTAAAGTCGAGTGACTCGAGACTTCCATGGGAATTGAGAAAGGGCCGGAGTGTATTGAGGTCGATTTCGCAGTTCTTGAACGACACGGAGGTTAGGCTGATAGTCGGAGTGTGAGACAATAGAGGAAGTAGGACTCTGAAGCCCACATTCGGTACAGCTGGAGTGTTGCCGTGCGGATTAAAGATCCCCGTGCATTGCACTTCTTGCACTTGTGGGACACGACTGATGAGAGCCATGAGCTCTGTGTGGAGGGCGATGGCAGCGGTCGGGGAGAGGGGTGGCGCTGAAACGGTCCATGATGAGTTGGGGACCCTTCGATGATCGAGAAATAGAAGACGTTTGATATAGCTTTCAATTGGTCTGTTGCTCTTCGACCCAATAAGCGCCAGTCCATCGAGCACATTCTGAACGCCATTCGCCCTGAGCCTCACTGTGAGGTTCTCGATGTATCTCTTGATGAACGCGCCATTGGCTGCATTGTAGAATGCTTTATTGACTGTGCGAAAACCCAAGAGCCATTGATTCTGAAAGTCGACCACGCCGAAATTTTTGAGAATGTTATCCCAGATTTCCTGGGGAAGGGAATTGATCGAGGGATCATTCTTCGGCTGTTTGGGAGAAGGTTCTCCATTAGCTGGTTCGTTGGATTTGCGTTTGCGCGACGGCATCTCTGCTCCGGAGGCTGTTGAAGGAGAAGAAGCGAAGGCAGCATTTAACGAAGACGAGCATCATATGAGGGAGCACATATCCATCTTTGTGTATGACCGGTTTCGGTATAGTTTGGACGAAGCTTCTTTGTTGCCCACTGATGGCCTCGGCGAGCGCAGTTCAATTACGCTTGGGCAGCTCACTGGTATCGCACGATATAGGCCAGATGTTCCAGAGAGCTTGTACGCTTCTTGTTCGGCAGAACGACGCATTGAATTCCTTGTCTTCCTTCGACATGCGACTTATGCTCGTTTCTGTAGAGAAACATGGCCATTACTGGGCCATTTTCGGATAACAATCCAAGCACTACCGCACAAAGCCAACATTGCTCGGGGATCCGCACTTAGAAGTTCGTTTCGCTTTGTCCCAGTATGAGTGACGGGACATGGAAGAGCCAGATCCTATCTTACGTCTTAATTGGTCAAGAGACCCGCCATCGTCTCAGAGACCAGACCGGCATCGTAGACCAAAATGTCCGCTCAAGTCTCCTCTCGCTCAGGGACCCTGCGGCACACTGGGAAAGAAGCCTGGCGTCCTCAACCTCTCCGCTTGCCTCTTCGCCGCCGCAGCCTGCGCCTTCTTCTGCAATCTCATATTCCAAAAGTTCTTATTCAGTTCAAATATTCTTGGTCCCTCCACGGCGACAGCTGCCTTCCCAGCCTCGGTGCTCTTCTTGCTCTCCAGTTCCTTCAATTTCGCCTCTTCCTCCTCCTTCAACTTCTTTTCATCCATCTCATCTAACTTCTTCTGTTCCTCTTTAACATTCTTGCCCTCCTTCTCCCATTCTTTGATCCGCTGCCGATCCATTTTCTTCTTCATCTTCTCTTGGAATTCCTTCTTCACGGCTTCAATCTCCTTTTCGATTTCGGCATCCTTGGCTTTTTTCGCGAGGTCTTCTGCATCTTTTGAGATCGCAAATTTCGGGTCTTTGAGATGGCCCGGACAGACGTAGAACCAGTCGGAGTTGTCTGGGGCAGATAGGACTGTCGAACTGGGCTTGTAGCAGATCCAGCAGGCTTTGGCATCGGTATCTTTGACGAGGCGGCGGTGGTAGAGGTTCGTGGGACCGGTGGCCATGATGAGCCATGAACAGAGCTCACCAGGAGCAGCCGGGCTCAAAGGTGGGTTGTCACATGAAAAGGCGGGACGTGCGGGACTTGTTGAAGTGAAGGTACTACGTCTGCCAAGATGAGCTTTGACCAGATTCAGACTAGCTCTAGCTGAACCTTGTTGGAGCTCTGGTTATCGATAGCGAGCCCTGCCAGCCATTGGAGTCAGGCCAGGAAAAAGTTGAGATGACTCCCCAGTCGTGAATACTTTTTGTCCATAAATTACGGCTGTTACCATCGCTCATCTATGTCCAAGACCCCCCTGCCCACCATGTCCAAAGACTCCACACCCGCTGCCGGCAAGCTCTGGGGCGGCCGCTTCACAGGCGGCACCGATCCCATCATGACCCAATACAACGAGTCCATCTACTTTGACCGCGCCTTTTACTCCCAAGACATTCGCGGCAGCATCGCTTTCGCCCGTGCAAATACCAAATCTGGACTTCTCACACCCGAAGAATTCTCTGCAATTGAGAAAGGTTTCCAACAGGTCCAGCAAGAATGGGAAGACGGCACATTCAAGATCGTGCCAGGCGTCGACGAGGATATCCATACCGCGAACGAGCGACGGCTGGGCGAGATCATCGGCACGAATATTGCCGGAAAGCTGCACACGGGGCGTAGTCGAAACGATCAGGTTGCGACGGACATGAGGCTTTGGTTGCGAGATCAGCTCTCGCAGCTAGAAGAGTACTTGGTTGCATTTTTGAAGGTAATCGCCGCCAGGGCGGAGAAGGAGATCGAGCACGTAATGCCGGGATATACGCACCTGCAGCGAGCACAGCCCATCAGGTGGAGTCACTGGATGCTGCTGTACGGACACTACTTTGCGAGTGATTTGCAGAGGTTGAGGGAGGTGAGGCAGAGGATCAACAAGTCTCCACTCGGCTGTGGTGCCCTGGCGGGAAACCCTTTTGCGATTGATCGTGACGCTATGGCGGAGGAGCTGGGATTCGATGGACTAATTATGAATTCCATGGCGGGCGTGGGAGATCGTGATTTCGTGATTGAGACAATGCAGTGGGGCAGTATGCTGATGACACACTTTTCTCGATGGGCAGAGGACTTGATCATCTACTCCACTGGGGAATTCGCATTTGTCAAGCTGGCCGACACATATTCGACGGGCTCGAGCTTGATGCCACAAAAGAAGAACCCAGACTCGCTGGAGCTGATTCGAGGCAAGAGCGGCAGGGCGTTTGGCCAAATGACAGGCCTCATGATGAGTGTCAAGGGCATTCCCTCAACCTACAACAAAGATCTGCAAGAGTCCGTTGAACCACTTCTGGATCACATTAAGACTGTTGGCGACAGCATTCAGATTGCCACTGGCGTGCTGTCAACTCTGTCAATTTATCCCGAAAACATGCTGAGGTCACTGTCTCCTGATATGCTGGCGACGGATCTGGCAGACTACCTCGTCCGAAAGGGCGTGCCTTTCCGAGAGACGCACCACATCTCTGGACGAGTGGTTCAACTCGCAGAAAACGAGCGCGTTCCCATGGACAAGCTCACATTCGAGCAGCTGCAAGGCGTGGACGGTCGATTCGAGAAAGATGTACTGGAAGTGTTCAATTATCAAGCTAGTGTCGAGGCCCGCTCTGCAAAGGGCGGCACCAGCAGGAGTGCGGTGCTGGAGCAGATCGAGGCCATCAAGGAAATTTTGGCGTAACGTGTAGACGCATGGGTTCCCATCGGTAGACGATAGCGCTGTAGGGCGTAGTATACTGTACTATATCCAATTTGACTAGCTGCAGCCCAACATTGATGAGATGACAAAGCACAAGCAGCACGTTTCTCCGGTCCGACGCGAAGGCACCAGCTACGCCATCACCTCCATCGGTGTCAGCGCCTCAGTCAGTCAGTCCCGCATAACTTTGCGGGTTCACCACACTTTCTCTCCTTCTTCCTCCCATCGCCCTCTTCGCTGTCTCTTGGTTGATCAGAGGCAGCTCGCCGAGATGGACGACACAATGTCGGACGCGGAGAAGGTAGTGCGGCCCAGCACGTCTCATGTCCGATGATGCACTGACCGTTGCATGTGATAGATCCGTGCGAAGCGGTTGGCGAAGCTCGGTGGTGCTGGTCGCCCAGGTGCTGCTGCCGCCGCCAACAACGCGAACGCAAATG
>ANSM01004142.1:0-19366 GCA_000347735.1 Cercospora canescens BHU | reverse complement strand
GATACACCTACGCGTTGTCGAGATATTGCATTTCTAGAATCTCGAATTTTGGGCTGATTTGGCCTAATACACATACGTGTCTGATACGGATACCTATCACATACGTTAAGACTCCTGCACGTGCGTCGACCAATAAAATGCACGAACGAGGGAATGATGACCGTTCTGGTATCTGTAATGCTTCCAAGCACAGCGATAGAAACCGCGACGTATCTTCGCTCTGTTCGAGCTGGGTCTCCATTAGTGCAACGGCTGTACGATTTGGGCCGCGTCGATACTGTAAAAGATATGCAGTAATGCTGTGTGTTGGGTCTCGGCGACTGTGGGCCGAATTACAATTTCGTGCGAGAGAAACACAAAGCAGGGTGTATAGTAATGTCGTGTGTTGGGTCTTGACACGTGTGGACCGCATTTGTATCAGAAGAGTGGCTACAGCACGTTCGGTTAATTGTCACTTATCGCTCCAAGATTCTTGCTAATGAAAGCGAGCGTTCGCGTCAGCCCGCATCCTTCTCTGAGCGCTGCACAAATTTAATTTTGGTAGCTGGAAGTCGCTAAAAACACAGGGCGGCGCCGATGTTCTCTCAAGCGAAATGAAACAATTAGATGCAAATGAGGCTGTGGGTCGTTTGAGGTCTTGCTGTTTATGATTTTTATTTGTCTAAAATGGTGGAAATCCCGCTGACTTCCCTCGAAGGGGCTACATCTCCCAGAGGAGGGGCTCTTGTTGGGTACGGTTCATCTCGAAACCGAGGCGGTAGTGGCTGCAATCTTGGAGCCATAGCTGGAAGTCGTCAAAAGCAACCGGCTGCGCTGATGTTCTCTCAAGCGGGTTGAAACGCGTGTGATGTTTTGTTGTTTATAATTTCCATGTGTCTTAAACGTATGTTGGAACGCATGTGATGTCTCGTTGTTTATGACTCCTATGTCTCTCAAACGAAGAAATGCGTCTTCCAAAGGAGAAGCTCTTGTTAAGTGTGATTCGTATTGTAGAAGTCGAAAGTTGAGGTGGTCCTAAAGCTGCGCCCGTTCAGAGACAAGCGGTCGAGCTTAGCTTAAGACCGATGCATCGGGCCCAGAGTTAAGTGAAGCTTAAGACAATGGCCTAAGTGGAAGAAAGTGTGGCTGCAAAGCTGCGCCGATTAGCAGATGCGCGAGCATGTCGCCTGTGAAGCATAACCAGCAGCGAGCTGACAGAGATGTTGAGTATCTCAATGCTGATTTTGCTGGTCATGTGGTTGTATATCTACGTGCTGCCGTGCTGCCGTGCTTTGGAAGATAAGGCAACTTGGATCGCACGAACTGGCGCAAGCTATGTAGATAGCCGATGCAGTTCGTGGATAGAAGAGAAAAGAGAAGAGAAGAGAGGAAGGAGCGCTCAAGACAATGGTCCAGAGGGAAGAAAGTGTGGCTGCAAGGCTGCGCCCATTGGCCGAAAAGCAGATGCGCGAGCATGCCGCCTGGAAAGCACAACCAGCAGCGAGCCGACAGAGATGTCGAGGATCTCAATGCTGCTAGTGCTGGACGCCCTTGCACGCCGCCTGGAACACACAGGCAGCGGGAATGTTGAGAATCTCAATGCTGTTGGTGCTGGTTGTGCGATATGTGTTGCCACGTCTGCGGCGAACTCGTCCTAGCAGTGATCGGACACCCAGGTGCAAGGGAAGACATTTGATTCATTGGTTTCGTACCGGGTTTTGACGAGTGCGACGAAAATCGTAAGCTGGACAATTGGTGGGTTGAAGATGATCAGCTGGATGTTGTCGCTATTGGTCTCAAAAAAAAAAGCTCCAGTGCTCTTTGTCTCACATTAGCAAGTCCTTGGCCTATCTTCGAGCAACTCGATTCCAGCCAAAACCGCATAAGTGTGCAGCGAAAGGTGATGAAGTCGTGTAAATCTGGTGTCCACCCGGGAGCTTGCGAGACAAGGCGACGTGCGTCTGTTCGCTATCTGCCGATAGGGCTGTTAGTTGACAGAAAAAGAACAAACTGAAAAAAGTGTACAGTGATGATAATTGCCATCGCCCACAGCCCGTTGCAGCCTCGAAAACAAGGGCTACGTGTGCACTTACTCGGATGATGCAACGTGGTTCACCACATTCCATACCAAAGTAATTGAGCGAAATACGCTCTTCCACGTCCAGGTGCCTGTTGCGGTTCCAACGACAAGGCAATGAAGTGAGGTGCGCTTTTGGCGCCATCGTCCGCCCTTACCTCCTATGCTTTCGCGTCAATGCCTCGGCACTTCGCTGCTGCACGCAGATCAAACGACGATGACAGCACCTTCAAACCGAAGTTTCCCGTCACCATTGGTCTGCACTTTCGCGGCTTTCCATGATCACCAGGGTCTGGCTGATCGTTAGAATCGTACGCGCTCCACAGAGAGACCGTGAGGACGCAGACGCTATCTGGTCTTCGGACCAGCCTTCGCCAGCACAGTGGGCATTGCGGCGCTGTTGGCGGTGTGAAGCTCAAGACGACTGTGCCAGTCACCGCCCGCTTGGAGGACCGACGCAGGTTGTCGGTAGAGATATGGACGAAGATATCCGGCTGGCCATCATCGCGCTTGATGCGGATGGTCTGGCCGAGGAGCGAAGGAAGCCCGAAGAAGCCGGCGACTGCAGCAAGAGAAGCAACTGGCTAGGAAGCGGCCTGCGAAATAGAACTGCCAAACAGTGGACAGTCAAGACTCACGCAGATGAAAGAATCGCACGCAACCTCATGTCACATGCCGCCTTAACAGGAAGTGTTTATCATAGGTAGCCGCGCGGTCATATCTCAGAAGGCGTTCGTGTCTCAAATTGCGTTCTGCAACAGAGTCTTAACGTGAGGACACGGAGTCAGTGCTTTTCCGGGTGGTGGTGACATTGAGCTATTTTACGGTCCGTGATTGGCTGCAACGAGACATGTCTGATGTGGCCACTTTCTCTTTCTTGAAAATGATTTGTGCATAGTCTTTGCTATTGACCAATCAGCGATCGAGAAATGTCGTCGAAATCCTGATTGACTGTCAATCGAGCAAGAACGATGCGCGTGGTATCGTTGATGTCTATGGACTCGGGTTTGAAACGTACCGAGTAGGTATATCAGCTGTAATGAGCTCGCAAGGTTGCATATGCAGATGTCCATAAATGGTCACACGATGAAAAGGCACAGGGAGCTGGTAGTTTGCTTAGCGGTCATCTCAAATTTCTATTTAATGTCTTCTAGGAAGCTGTATGGTAGCTGCTCTCGGATCTCCCGAAAAATAAATTGTCGTATACTTCGTCTCGAAATTGGGTTGCTCGATTGCACTCATGTAGTGAAAAGAAAAGTCTCCTGAGCGAAGATCTACACCTCAATAGAGGATCTTGAAAAATCGAATGGCCGTGCCTCTCTTCAAGCGAAAAGGTTGTTGATGGACTCTTCTCCGTCCTGGCTTCCAATATCTTCGGCGGCCTTGTCCTTGTTGCGCTTCTTGCCTTTTGCGACGGCGGGAAAGAACGGGATGGCAAATCTTTCGAGTGTGAATGCGCCTGATGGAGGCGGCTTCGCGTTGAACACCTCGAAGGCCTTCATCATCGTTTCCTTGACAAGGGTGGCGCGAACCTTCAGGTCGTTGACACTTGAAATGACACCCCATTGGCGGCGCAGAACAACATCGTCCACACCGCTAAACTCGACTCCCTGCAGCTTGATGCATGTGTAGTTATGGAATCTCTCAACCACGAATCGCACAAACATGGTTTTGAGACAGCGCTGCCTATAGGAGAAACATGTTAGTTGGGAGCTCGAGTGCTGGCTCGCAGATAATTCAGTGAATGTCGTACCTAGCGGCATCTTCGAGAAGTATGCTAAGGCAGACTACGCCATGAAGTGGACGCATGATCTCGTAAAATATTTTCTCGAAATGGTCTGGCCAGAAATCGAATTGCTCGCGGATGGAAAAGTATGCGTATTTGCGTGGAACTTCCGGAACTTGCTCATTATCTTCCAGAGCTTGAGGCATGTAGTTATCGTATTGGGCGCGGAGTGTAGTCTCCATTTCCTCATCAGAGTCAGTCCTGTGCAATTCTTCAAGATTCTCATGTCGAAGCTTCGTAGGAATGGCGAGGATATTAGCAGGACGCAAGTTGGGCAAATGTTGGCGAACAAGACTTTGCAGCCGTCTGACTTCGATTAAGGCGTCCCGTTGGTGGCATGAACGCTGATTCGGAAACTGTACAAATGGCAATAGTACGGTAACAGGCGAGCACACGCATCATGCCCGAGAGTTTTTGGCGGTGGTGAAAGTCGTCAAGAGCAGTACGAAAGATAGTACGTGATAGACCATGCAGAGCAAAGACTCATCGTGTAGCGTTGCAATTTGTTCCTCTTGTGCTCGTCGGCCATTGCATTGTCCTCATTTACTGATAACATCGCCTTCCAGACATATCTTCTGTCCTGTTTTAACCTTCAGCCCAACTCTAGACTGTCCACTTTCATCACACTGTGTCCCCCATTGTATTTCTGCTGTGGTAGGCAAGATACAAGGTCTCGTAAAATTAAGCTCCATGCTGAATGGTCTGGTCAAATGCCAGCAAATGCGATAGGCCTCCGTCGAAGACAAGCTCGCATCTTCCCGCAGCTGCTGAACTGCAAGAGCTCCGACATGGTTTCCATGGGCGATTACATTTTCGAAGCCAAAGACTTTTGCCCCAAGCCTAGTCACGTGGATCGGGTTGTAGTCTTTCGAAGTCGCCGCCCATCGTATTGGATCCTCTGGAGACAAGAACATCTTGCCGTGAATCCAGTCATCCTGGTCTACCACAGCTTTCTGCTTCTCTTCGTCGTTCCCGTTCCATTTCGGCAGAACATTCTTATGCAGAAATTGCAAGAAATAGCAATCTTGCCTCAGAATGATATCGCTTGATGTGAAAACTTCAATTGTCACGCAAAATTCCACGCCACGCTTCCTCCTCCACCCGAACCTGGTCTCTCCACCGAACCTGGCACCATAGCTAAGCTCTCCGGCAGCTGCCGCGGCTTTCAGCGCATCGATATCTCTGCAAAGGGCCGGTTTGAGAAAGTGGAAGACGTTTCGAGTGTTAACGGCACCCAGGGGTTTTATAGGACAATTGCGATTAGCAAGAATTTTGATGATGAGAGGCACGGTCTGAGCTGGTAAGAAGAATGGGTTGATTGCTTGAGCATCCGTCCCTGGGTATGACTTCTCTGGACGTGAATCGACGGCCCGGATGAAGCTTGCGATGTTTTCTTCGCTGATCCGTAGTAAGCCATCAGTTCTCACCGCTGGAAGTCGGAAGGCCTGGTGTTCTTCCGGACTTGATACGAGCGATGGACTATATCCTGGCAGGTGCTTGAGGAGGGCTTGAAAGAAGAGCGAGACTATATCCACTGAAGTGATCTGATTGGGCGATCGGAGAGTGAGTATTTGGCAGTCATGCCGCGGGGAGGGTTTTGTGGTTGTTATGACCGTCGCAACGCTCATAGACAGAGCAAGTAGAGAGTACAGCAGAGCGGCCATCTTCTGATTGACAGACTGAACTGGATTTCCTCGGAACGAGAAGTATGAGGTGATTACGTCACTGCAGTTGCGGTACATGCAATTGAGTTTCTACACTACAATACACATCCTACTGGTAACTAATCATAATAACGATGCAATTAGTCTCCGATCAACGGATGGAAGCGGCTTCCGCGGATTGCAGGATTTTGGACATTATCATATGCTATTGCATACTATCTCGTGTCATGAATGATGCCGAAGTACTTTGCACGGCCTCTAGTTCCCTTGTGGCGATTGGCAAATCAAACCTTGGCCAAGCTGTTATGTCCTTAGCAAGAATTCGGGAATCGACTCCTCCTGTCATTACACTCACAATTGGAATCAAGCAGCAGTTATCAGAAAGACCTTGGTCAGCGCACTGGCCCTTGAAGTTGTCCCTGGAGGTGATGGTGTCCGGCACTAAAGCACCGTCAGAATGTTCTTGCATGAATCATGTTGTGAACGATCTACCTTGAGAGCACTCAAGGCCGGCAACGCCCAAGACATTGGTTGCGCAGCACTGAGGTGTCCACCCGGCCGTGCAAACATTAGCGGATCCGGATTTTGGTGGAGTCAGAGGAGAATCGCCTGTATTCAGTCAGCGGCTGAGGCGTGTGGTGGACAGACCGTGACATCGATCTTACCAGTGGTGCTGCTGCCATACTCGCCTCCCGAAGGGAAAGCGGCTGCGAGAGCGGCGAAGGCAAGGATTTGGAACTGCATCTTGCTGGACGAGAGTTTGAGTTTGATGGAATTCGTGAGAGACTTGTGAGAATGAGGAACATGACTTCACGGGCAATGTTGCCAACTTCTTATACTTCGCAGCGATGATTAAAGCCTAGCAAATCTTCCGATCGCCTCCTCGGTGTCAAGAAATGTGGTTCCAGAAAGTTCAGCATCGTCTCTGTGCATGCCTTCGGACATGAGCGGCACGAGTCACTGACCACTGACACTGGCCCTTCAAGCGCTGACGGCGGAGAGACCATGATGCCGAGGAGGGTGACGAGGTCTGAGAATCATCGCCAGCGACATCTTCGTGCAGGGTACTTGCATAAACACGAAGGCTCGAGGAGAATGTGATGCTCCCTTTCCAGGATCCGAGGACCTAGAACTTTCAACAACAAGGCATGTGGACCCGCTAAATCGTCTGGACTGCCAAATGCGCACTACAATTTGGGTCGTACATTCGCATTTCCGTTGCGAAGCGGTTATTCTTTGACCAGCGAGCACTTCCAGAGATGAGAGCAGCGCGGGGTCCTTCTTGCAAACATCGATAACGAAGACTTGTCTTGAACGTCTTTCCAGGAGCAGTCTGCGCAATCGTTGACGCCGCGGACGCTGTACGTGTCACATTCGCGCCATCGTTCACCTTTGGCGCCGCGTGACCCAAAAGGAGGGCAGCTCGTATTTCGAAAATGCGTCTTCATCAAATTCCTGCAACAATGACTTTTGAGATCGATCAGACCACACGTGTCTAGGCGTATTCTTCACATATGTCGTTGTGCAGAAGTGCAGACTTCAGGCTAACTAGTGTGTTTGCAGGCGTGCAGTGGGTCATAAAAGAGGAGATGCTACCAGTCGGGGAGCAAAACGCAGTTGGGCCGAAGGTTGCGTATCCCGATTCGGAGTGCGTGTATATGGCTCGTTATGTAAGGCCGCGTGCTTGACGTGCTTGACTGGTGTCGCGGGCATCCTCGGCGAAATAACCTGAGCTTCTAAATGCACAGCCGTGCAGCAGTGTACGTGGGTGAGAGGTCTGAAGCTGGCAGTGGCCTGATGCTGAACGAAGTGCAACGCAGTCGCCGATCAAATGTCCAATTCAATGTCGCTTGTTCCCTGTCAGCTGGCTCCAGTCTCCCCGTCGGCGAGTATGCAGAAGAGGAGCTTGCGTGTGACTTCATTTCTCAACGATTCTTGACTCTGATCCCGATGAACATGTGGCGAGAGAAGTACAAGAGGAGAAAGAAAAGTTGGCACAGCGAGGAGAGTGTTCGCCTCTTGCACGCGATTTCATCATTGTCGTCTATCTCAAACGCGCCTGTGAGCGCTCCGTAGGCGCCGGTTCATCAGAGCGGCGGGTCTGCGAGAACGGAAGACGGACAAGACGGACGACGGACAAACGGAATTGATCAGCCCGGATCTGGGACAACGGCCCGACCCGATCACTGACTTTAGCCAGCTCCACGTAATGGCTTGGCGGCTGTGGTTCGTACAGGTAGACTTCAGATATTCAACAATGGCACGATGAGTTGAGGTTGACAAGTTCCATTACGACCGCTAGTCGACGCTACGCTACGATACTGGTGCTGGAAGCATCGTCTCTATGTACTCGTCGACTGCCAGCGGCGGACTCACCTTCAACTTCACAAACTCCTGCAGCGTGTTGAACATGCTCTCGTACGAGTCAGCCGTCCCGAGAAATCCCATCTTCCTCGCTTTCCGCATGCTCAGTGAAAGCGGCCACCCGCCGATGATAGCGCTGTCGGCAATGCCAAAAATCTGCTCGCGATCTTGGAACGGGTCGAGCAGTAGGCCATACTTCTCTTTCAACTGCTTCCATGCCTCCTCCACTTGTGGCTGTTTCGACCATTCGAGAAGACTGAAGATGCAGCGCGTGACGCCTTGGGGGCCGAAGCTGGGTTGGGTCAGCGCGGTGGACGACAATACCTTCGTCCCAGCTCCTTGGAGAAGGAGAGGCTAAATCACATACCCGCGAGGCGACTCGATGCTTCGAGATGTGAATGTCCGATACTTCGAAGCATCCACCTCCGGAGGCGCCCAAGGCACGTCATACCAAGACGCCAGATATGGCCAGAAGCGGCTCCAAGTGAACGGCAATCTGACGCGCGTCAGCGTGCTCGACATACTGCAGGATGTAGCCTCACCCATCTTGAACATTGAAGGCCTCATTTTTTGCTTTTGGCGTCAAAACTGACCACTCCATCATATACGCGTTGAGCATAGCAGAAGAGGCTACAAACTCTTTGTCGAACGCTGGATAGTCTGCCGGAAAGCTGAGTGTCTGCTTGAGATGCGCAGTTACCGCTCCGTACACGATGATCCCGACCAGATAATTCAGCTGATTGTCTCTCACAGCGCCAATGATATACGATGGGCGGAATATATTCCAACCCAGATCAGCTTCTGTCGCATAACGAAACAGCGCATCTTCCTGCGGGTAATAAAAGTTGCTTTCAATTGTCACTCTTGGATCGGTCTCGAATGAGGGCGTTGTCGCATGTCCTATGTGGAAGCCGTAGTGCTAGAACATGAGAGTCAGCATCAATTGGGCACAGACGAGTGGACTCATTGCTCACTTTGGCTCCAGTCTGTAACACGAACCGCTTCGGAGTCAGGCCTGCTAGCTTCAGGCCACCGATGAAGTTCGTGATCAAAGACGTGTTGATTTGAGCCAAAGCATCCGCGTCCGACCACATCCCGAGAACTTCTCCCTTCTGCTTGGACTGTGCGTAGGAGAAGAAGAACACATGGTCGCTGACAAGCGTATTAGTCTCGAAATTCGATGCCGCGATAAGCCTTACATGTGTTTGATTCTTTTCAACCCTTCGGCAACAATGTTCGGCTCTGTAAGAAAATCGACCTCTACATGGTCTACACGGTCCTTTCCACCCTTCAAGCCCTCGTAGAAATATTTCGGTGGCGGCCGCCGCGAGAGGCAATAGATCTTCGACCACCGCTCAGGCGCAGAGCACAAAACCTTTACCTGAGACCTCGGTGTCAGTCAAGATTGACTTCGTTCACTGGCAACGCATCACAAACCATGTGATAGCCGCTAATGCCATTAGCGCCGGTAACGACTGCGGTAAGTCCCTGGATCTCTTCGGGATATGTTGGCAAGCCATGATAAATCCCGGACGATCTCACCACTTGTGTGGTCGTCATTATGACACGATCGAAATCGAACACAAATCGAGCTTGAGAGCGTCGATGAAGATGCGATGGTAGAAGTATTGTTGCACAACAGCTCCCCGCTCTGCGGGTGAGGAGAACGCGAATCCGATACGGCTGCGGCTCGTGCAGATCCACCCCAGCCTATGGGGATATCTAGCCAGCTACCACAGCCACAGTTCAGATGATCGCTATCGGCCATTCTTTGTTCTCAGGTCGACTTGATTGACAGAATCTCATACACATAGGCTCATGCATTCCCTTGATCGGATGTAAACTCCGGAGGATGCCAATGGCACTTCTCGGGAAGAGACTGAAGATGATCGCTAAGTATTACGTGATGACTCTGCACGGAGGACCAACATTGCTGCCGTGCTACCATGGCGCATCGCGGCACACGCAGTGCAATGCCCCAGGAGGACGCAAAAGAAGACGATCTTACGGATGTTGCATTCGGACTTTGTCGGATAATCCTTCGATCAGGTATTTCACATGCAAACGATGCCATGGACGGCATACAGCAGGAGCTCTACGCTTCCGATGCCTGCTTCCCACGTCCACGCCGTACCGCGTTCCAAATCTTCCAGACGAGCTTGAGGGGAACATAAAAGGCGTCGTGAAGATGTCCCAGACACGAAAATGCCGCAGTGAACATGCTTCACTTTATGTTACCCGCCGTTTTATGTGCGGCCATTGTCGCTGCTCAAGTCTCTGACCCAATTGCCCTCACAGTATGGCCCGGTATCAAAGAACGCATCGATCTGTTCGGATTGAGTGCCGATGCGACGCACATCTGGCACAAGTTCCACAACGAATTTGGCTGGGAGCCTGCCGTATTCGAGAATCTTGGTCATCCTGGTACTTCGTTGAACGCTGAGAAGTCAACTCCGATCGCGGTTTCAAGGGCGGATAACCTCATCGAGCTTTTCATCGTTGCAGAGAATGGCAAGCCTTATCATCGCTGGTGGTAAGCACTACTTCACGCACCATGCTTAAAATTGCACTCCCCTGACTTTGGACATAGGAGTGGCTCTCAATGGGAGCCAGAGAGCTGGGCTGCTCTTTGGAGCGAGGAAGAAGAACGGGATATCAGATTCCAGTCTAAACTCGCCGCCACTTCCTGGGGCCCTCATCGTATAGACCTGGTCGGGCACATCTCCAATGGCAGCTACCTCCACAAATACTTCGACGGTCATTCGTGGTCAGTATGGGAAAACCTCTGGCCTGAAAATACATTCGCTTCTCCGCCCGCAATAACAAGCTGGGGGCTCAATCGCTTCGACATTTTCGGCACAGCCGAGAATGGCACAGTTCTGCACCAAGCTTGGACAGGAGAGTCCTACTTTGAAAAATGGGAAGAACTTCCAAACGCTCAGTCCCTCAATTTCAAGCCCCACGCTCAACTCACTGCGAACTCAGGCGGTGCGGGCCTACTGTCCATCTACGCTGTAGGTCAAAACGACAGTTCCCTGTACTACACTTCTTGGGGTCCAGGGTTCTATAATGCCTGGCAGTCACTCGGAGGAACTTTCGATGCCTCTGCACCAAAAGTCCTGCGTCGCTCGGCCTCGTGGGTCGATATTGTCGGCTTTGCAGAGAAAGCAGCAAACGATTTTGACTACAAGATTTGGACGGGTTGGGATTGGCAACCTGGTACGAGAGAGTGGTGGAAGTTGGGCGGCGGCAAATGGAGTGGACAGCCGCAAGTGGCGAGCTGGAGTGAAACGACGTTGGCGGTATTTGGCGTGGACGGCGAAGGAGTGCTGAAGTGGAAGTATTACTGGAGCGATGATTGGACGGACTGGATCGTGCTGGGAAATACGAAGGAATGGAAGCCATCTGTGGTGGAGGATGATGTACAGCAGGTCTTGGGGCCAAAGAAGGATATTTGAGTGTTCGATCGTGGTAGCAGCGTTCATGTGATATTTTGTTGTGATGGGAGTGTGTTTAAATCATCATCAGACTGTCTTGGAAGGTTCGGATCAAGTACATACGGAGTGGCAGCCTCTTAGCGGGTCACCGCCATGACGAGAATCGATTTCTACGCGACACCTCTTACGACACTCGTTCGAACTTCCCGCTGGGCGTTCTCGAATCGAAGCCGCGGAAGCGCTCATGTCTTGCTGCGCGCGGCAACTCCAGTAAGATCTTGCAAGGTCGACGGGCGCACCATGGCACGAAAAGTCAGTCGTTGGTATCATTCGCTCTATCTGCGCCGCAGACCCGCATGTTTTTTTGCTTCATGAGCCTGATCTGGCCAGAGGTGCCTTACGCCACAACGCCTTGCTATGCCATTTTCCACCACCATCTAGCTTCGTTTACTCATGATCCTGCCGTTTACATTCTCCCATCACGCTCGAGCTCTCGTTCGACCTCGAACTTGAACTCGAAGAACGGCGGGTCGAAGTGGTGTACACGAACGTATCCGTCCTCACCTCCACTGCAGTACGATTTTCCAGTTGGATCCACTGCAACGTAGTTGAGAGGACCGAAGTGACCTCTCACTCTTCCGACCTCCTCTTCGAAGATCTTGTGATAGAATCGCGCCTCGAATTTTCCTTGTCGCGCGGAAGTCGTCGTGACGTCCATGGCTGCTTGGCCACCTCCCAAGATGACATAATTCGTGGGCTCGGGTGTCATGGCAGCGCTGTTCAGTGGCGTGTCAGCGACGTATGTCTTGAGCACATCGAGAGTCTTCGCGTCAATAAGTTTGGCGGTCTTGTCTTTGGACGAGGTGATGAAATATGTGCGGTCCGAGCTCCACTGCAGATCTGTGACCAGTGAGTTCTCTTCATGCGGAAAGGTATGGCTGAGCTCGGAGCCGTCCTTGGCGTCGTATTGTGTGACGCTGCCGTCTTCGTGGCCAGCAATGATGAACTTGGTCAGGTAGGAGAAACCAGCGACGGTGACCTTGGGAATGTCATCAACGACGATGCGCATGCTGTACTCGTTGGCCTGCTCGCCATCCGGGTCCTGATTGATGTCGTAGACGACAATCGAGCTCAATTGTCCTTGTCGCTTCTCCGTCACTCCCAGCAATTGTGTGCCATCCTCGTTGAACTCCACGCGCTTGATGGCAGTTCCGAATTCCCAAGTCTTTAACAGCCTGCCCGTCCGCACTTCCCATAACCGGATCGTGTTGTCCGCACCTCCCGACGCAAGAAGGGTAGTTGTTGGGTCGACATCGACCGTCCACAGAGCACCCTGATGCCCTTTGTAGACGCCGAAGCGCTCGCCGTTGGTGCTGTACCACGCGCACACAACGTGGTCCTTGGAGACGGAAAAGATGAGATCGCCCTCTTTGGAGTATTTGACCTGGGTGAGCGCGCCTGGGGAATGGGTCAGTCGAAGTTGGCGCAATTGGCTGGTCTGCAGACTCACGCTCGTGGCCCTGCAGCAAGATGGGTCTCATGTTGGCGGTTTGCGATGCGAAAGGTTTGCCAGCGCGCCAGACGACGTGATGGCCTCGAATTTCCGCCAAGACTTTGTACCCTCCCCTTCCGTGACTCAGCTTGCGGGGCAGGAGGCCATCGATATTCCCATCGAATTTTGATGAACAACAACAACGGGCGTGCGCGGGCCGCCCGACGAAAAGGCTGGTAGAAATGGTCCGATTCCAGTCATCTTCCCTGTATTTTCCCCAAACTGGTGGTGATATAAAGTGGCCACAACAGCGACGCGACGCTCCAGGCTTGTTTCAGCGGATCGCGTGACTCGAAGAGAGTGCGGTAGACCGCATATCGCGGTCATTTCTGCCTCATCCGCTCCTTTTTCGAGCACAATGCGGATACCAGCTCGACCACCGATCGGCGGAAATAGGCGATCGCTGCCCCGCGGCAACTCCATTGTCCTTCAAGCTACCTTTCCTGCATTCCGAGAATTCCCTCTATTTCTCCTCACGAGGCAGCACCGTGCATCGTCGTGCCAGGCGCTGCAGTCCATCTCCCGGCCAGGCGGTATAAGAAGAGCGCCACATGCTGCAGGCGTTCGTTCATTCAGTCAAACTCCCGCAACCATGACGGCCACCAAGATCGACGGCAAAAACATTGCTCAGTCCATCCGCGAGCGCATCTCCACCGACATTGCACAAAAGCAGGCCAAAAACCCACGCTACAAGCCCAGCCTCGTCATCATCCAGGTGGGCGACCGCGAGGACAGCTCCACGTATGTGCGCATGAAGCTGAAGGCTTCCGAGGAAGCCAACATTGCTTGCAAGCTCGACAAGTATGACGAGAGCATCTCGCACTACGAGCTACTGGAAAAGATCGAGCAGTACAACAACGATGCGTCAGTGCACGGCATCTTGGTGCAATTGCCATTGCCCAAGCACATCAACGAGTACGAGATCACATCGTCAGTCGCCGACGAGAAAGACGTTGATGGCTTCGGAGCTTTGAACATTGGAGAGCTTGCCAAGAAGGGAGGCAAGCCATTGTTCGTGCCATGCACGCCCAAAGGTGCCATGGTGCTCCTGAAAGAGAGCGGCGTGGATGTGCGAGGCAAGAATGCTGTCGTGATTGGACGATCGGACATCGTGGGTGCGCCGGTCAGCTATCTGCTCAGGAACGCCGACGCTACGGTGACCGTGTGCCACTCCAAGACCGCCAACCTCAAGGACATTGTCAAGCAGGGAGATATCGTTGTGGCTGCCATTGGCAAGCCACACTTTGTCAAGGGTGACTGGATCAAGCCGGGTGCGGTTGTCATCGATGTCGGTACCAACTCCATTCCAGACGACACCAAGAAGTCAGGCCAACGGTTGGTCGGAGATGTCGACTACGATAGCGCGGTCGAGGTTGCGAGCCAGATCACGCCTGTGCCTGGCGGCGTTGGACCAATGACGATTGCCATGCTACTGTCCAACGTGGTCGATGCTGCCGATGCATCCTTTGATAGGCAAAAGTCGCGTAAGATCACGCCTCTTCCACTCAAGCTTCAACAGCCAGTACCATCCGACATTGCTGTGTCGAGATCGCAGCATCCAAAAATCATTAACAAAGTCGCCTCAGAAATTGGCGTTGCACCACACGAGCTTGAGCCATATGGTCACTACAAGGCCAAGATTTCGTTGGATGTGCTGAAGCGTTTGGAACACCGCAGAAATGGTCGCTACATTTTGGTTGCTGGCATCACCCCAACACCACTCGGCGAGGGCAAGAGCACGACCACCATTGGTCTCACACAAGCTCTGGCGGGACAGCTTGGTCGGATAGCGTTCGCCAACGTTCGTCAGCCCTCGCAGGGTCCTACCTTTGGTATCAAGGGTGGTGCTGCTGGTGGTGGTTACAGTCAGGTCATTCCCATGGACGAGTTCAACTTGCATCTGACTGGAGACATTCACGCCATCACTGCTGCAAACAACCTGCTCGCCGCCGCTATCGATACTCGCATGTTCCACGAGGCTACGCAGAGTGACAAGGCACTCTACAGCCGCTTGGTGCCAAAGAAGAAGGGCAAGCGAGAGTTTGTTCCTATCATGTACAAGCGACTTCAGAAGCTCGGCATCAATAAGACGAATCCAGATGACCTCACGGACGAGGAAGTCTCCCGCTTTGCCAGGCTTGACTTCGACCCAGAGACCATCACATGGAGACGCGTGCTCGATGTGAACGACCGCCACCTCCGCGGCATTACAATTGGCCAAGCTCCAACGGAAAGCAAGGCGGAGCCTCGGGAGACTGGCTTCGATATTTCTGTTGCGTCAGAATGTATGGCCGTCCTCGCTCTATCGACTGACCTCGCCGACATGCGTGAGCGTCTTGGTCGCATGGTCGTTGCATCGTCAAAGGCTGGCGACCCAATCACTGCGGACGACATTGGCGTCAGTGGTGCTCTTGCTGTGCTGATGAAGGATGCCGTGAAGCCCAACTTGATGCAGACACTGGAAGGAACGCCCGTGTTTGTACACGCTGGACCATTCGCGAACATTTCCATCGGAAACAGCTCCATCATCGCAGACCGCATCGCCCTCAAGCTTGCCGGTACCGAGCCTGATGAAGCTGCAGAGCACAACGACAAGGTCGGTTTCGTCGTCACTGAAGCTGGCTTCGACTTCACCATGGGTGGCGAGCGCTTCATGAACATCAAGTGCCGCGCATCAGGGCTCGTCCCAGACGTTGTTGTCATTGTCGCCACGGTGCGTGCGCTCAAGGTGCATGGAGGTGGTCCAGAGATCAAGGCTGGCGCACAGCTTGACGAAGTTTATCGCACTGAGAATGTTGAGATTCTTCGCAAGGGTTGCACCAATCTGGCCAAGCACATTCAAAATGCGAAGGCGTACGGTGTCAAAGTTGTCGTTGCCATCAACAAGTTCGAGACCGATACTGAAGCTGAAGCCCAGGTCATCCGTGAGGAGGCAATCAAGGCTGGAGCTGAAGATGCCATCGTTGCAAACCACTGGGCCGAAGGTGGCAAGGGAGCTATTGACCTTGCCAATGGCGTCATCAAGGCTGCTGAGCAAAGTGAGCCGGAGAAGTTCCAGCTTTTGTATCAGACTGAGGGAGGCTCGGTGCAAGAACGCATCGAATCCATTGCCAAGAACATGTATGGCGCTGCCTCAGTTTCCTTCTCCGAGATCGCCCAGAAGAAGGTCGATACGTATACGCGACAAGGCTATGGCAACCTACCAATCTGTATTGCCAAGACACAGTACTCCATCTCGCACGACCCAGCACTCAAGGGCGCGCCGACTGGCTTCGAAGTTCCGATCCGCGATGTCCGCATGGCAGCCGGTGCCGGCTATCTCTATGCCCTCGCAGCTGACATCCAAACCATCCCAGGCCTACCTACAGCACCTGGCTACCTCAACGTCGACCTCGACGGGGAGACCGGCGAGATTGATGGGCTGTTCTAGGCTGGTGCGGCGTCTGCCTCGGATTGAGGGAGACATGGCGTTAGCTTTGTGCTAGACATTGATTTTTAATGATACCATGCCAGCTGGTTCATCACAGCGGCAATGTTCTGAGTTGCGCGGCTATCTCGTCAGGATACAACGGATTATTCTGGGACTTTTTGTCACTCAACGTGATTTCATAGCGCGGCGTTGGTGGTAGAAAATAGACAGCATGTGTGAAAAACTCAAATGATCAGATTCAAGGGGCATCCTTGAGCTTCTTTGCTTCTCGAACCCGTTTCGCGGCTTCCAAGACCCTTTGCGACCGCACGACAAGTATCACGTTGTTTCGTCGACTGTCCGGCATGCCAGCAAAGTCAAGTATGAGGCGACCTGTCACTGCGTCAATTTGGATCAGGCCTCCCATGATTCCTTCGACCTCGATCTCAGTCCAGACACATTTGACTGCTTTTGGTTAGACCAGGTCTTTGAGATGTTCAGTCGATCAGATGCGAGATCCAATTGCATTGTACCACGAAGACGCCCACGAGTTTCACCTCCACTTCATGGTGCATCAGGATCTGGCTAGAACGAATCATGGAATGCATAGTGCGCTCTGCTCCCGCCCGCCGAACAGTGGTGATGTAATGAAGGGATCGTGGCCATTTGAGGTCTCTTGCGTGGATCGACAGGCATGGGTTGTATTAAAGTGAGTTTGAGCCTCGATTTCTGAGATCTGATCAATTTCACGTCTGTGAAGAAGGAAGACACTTCTGAAGCAACCTTGTTACTCTTTTGATGGAGGCAGCGGGACGAAAGGCCTCGTGCGCTTGAAGAGAATAACGGACGGAGCTCTCGTGTGATTCCGCATTTGAAATCACAATCGACAATCGACAATCGAATCAGGCGACCTTCGACTTCATCGCTACGATGTCTCCTCTGAGCCTGACATCTATCGCGAGGCTACTGCTCATCTCCATCGCCGCCTCAGCTTTCGCCCAAACGACCATCGTATCAGGCAACCAATGTCCTTCCAACGAACTCAACTACGTGCACAACGGCAAACAATGGTGCTGTCCCGGCGCCATCTACGGCGGCGGCTCCGACCACATGAATGATGATTCGGCAGCGTTCTGCTGCGTCGGAGCAACCTTTGAAGTTCCCGGTCCTTCTTTCGCATCTTGCTTTCCCTTCTGCAGCGGTACAGCGGGTGGAGGTGTGACGGTCACCAGTACGGTGAGTTCCTCTACAATCATCATGCTTCTCGATTCTCGATTTCTCTGCTAAAGAAATTATACTGATATTGCTTTGCTGCGTAGACATCACAGCCTTGCTCGGCGACAGTCTTCCTTACGGATTCGGACTACTCAGCTAAAGTCACGAGCGCGGCGGCGAGTGTCTCTTCGGAGCAGGCGGAGCAATCTTCGAGGAAGAGTCAGGAAGGAGCGAGCAAAACGAGTCAGGGAGGTAGCGCAGCGATGATCACGAGTGGCCCGATGATGGGGATCATGGTTGCTGCGGGTGGGTTGTTGTTGGCTGTTTAGACCCTACACGAGGATGAGAATCGCAATTCGACGACTCAAACCTCTTCGAAGGGGGTATGAGCAAGCTGCGGTGTTTGTCGGTCTGACAGTGGCGTCCGGCTGCCTGGTGTCATGAATGGTGTCCATTACTCTGTACTTGGAGAGCTTCATAAAGGCATGGGGCAGTGGAACAGCGCACGAGTTGCACAGCATGATTAATGTGTAGCCTGTAATCTTGCGCTTGCGATGAGCTTCCAGCTTGGTTTGAGGAGGGAAGAGGAACAAGGACCATCACTGGTGTCAGAAAGCGAGTGTGAATTCTCCATTAAACGTAACTGTACATAACGGTCTCTCAGTCATGTCTGAAACTGCCAAAGTCCATCGCGGATGCTGCCCGATGCGAAAAACCCGACTTTAAAAAGGTCCCACGGCGCCACATGCGCGTTCAACGGCCGTCATAGTCATTATCGTGCGTCAACAAAAACGCCGGACCAGCCGAAATGTCGTACTAACAGACCGAGCACAAATGTCACTCTTTACCGAATGGAGGTGGCCTTGGTCAAGCTGGCCTTTGCAGTGCCAGTAGCACCGCCCGCCAAATTACCAGAGCCAGCCTTCTTCTCGAAGACCTTCCAGAACTTCAGAGACTCATCAGCAGCGGCAGTAGCGAGCATCTGCCCGTCTGGAGAAAGAGCAGAGTGGAGGACGCGAGATTCGTGGGCTGGGATTTCGATGTTCTTGACGAGAGTTGGGTAGCTCCAGATGGAGAGAGAGTTGTCAGGGAAACCAGAAGACGAGACAATTTCTTTGTAGCCCATGCTCCAGCGGAGAGAGGTGACTTGGCTGCCAGTGTCGATGCTGTTGGTGCGGGCGCCAGAGGTGGTGTTCCAGAAGTGGATCATGCGGTCGTGAGATCCACCACCGGTGGCGAGGAGGTTGGATTGCCATGGGCACCAAGCGAGAGCCTTGACAGCGGCCTTATGATTGGTCTTTTGGAACTTGGGTGCGGTGAGCTGACGAGCATCCCAGATGGAGACCAGGTTGTCATTACCGCCCGTGGCCAGCTGAGCACCGTCTGGACGCCACTCGAGGCCGCAAACCTCGGAGGTGTGCGACACGAGCTCGGCAACCTTGTGTTGGGCAATGCGAACGTCGTGGTTAAAGACGAGACCAGAGCGAGCACCAGTGGAGAGAAGGTGCTTGTTCCATCCCATGACGCCGACACGGGTGTCGTGACCGTACATGGAGCGGAGCTTGGTACCATCCTCGACATCCCAGATCTGAACCTCCCCAGTACCGAGACCGGCGGCGACATATGCACCGTCGCCAGACCACTTGACGGAGGAAATGTAGGTGTCGGCTGGGCACTCGAGGAGGCTGGATACGGAGCCGGATTCGGCGGACCACACGTAGACATTGCGCTCAAGGCCAATGGCGACTTGGTTGCCAGATGACCAGTCGAGGAGGTTGAGGTAGTAGTCATCGACCAGGCCTGGTGCATCGAGGACACGCTCAGGTGCGGTGAGCACGCGGCGGCGGAATTGCGAGGCGGAGGCGGCGGCGGGCTTGAGTGGG
>ANSM01004139.1:0-17330 GCA_000347735.1 Cercospora canescens BHU | reverse complement strand
ACACTCGCCGCACCGCGCCCATCATCACCTGACTCGCACGAATGAAGGAGCGGCGCTGGCCACGTCCGCTCGCCGCACCCACACCAGGAACATGAAGAAGACGGGTGTGGCGCTGGGCCTGAAGAACTTCATCGACAAGATCCATCCCAGAGGCAATACGCCACTGACGACCTCCGAGTCCAAGCAGCTGTTGACGGCCCTGACCAGCTCCTTTCGCAAGCATCTGGATGCTGCACATCCGACGGCCGTCGCAGACGACAAGAAAAAACCGTCAGAGCTGAGCAAAGGCCCTCGCAGTGCCATCAGCCGCAGCGGCAGGCTTTCGTCTGCGGTGTTGGCGCAGAGGCACATGGCTTCTGTGTTGAGTAAGTATAGTCGCTGGAGGGCATTTCCAGACCGCGAAACCGTGTCTCAAATATCTTTGTACCTTCCACTGACTACTTTTGATAGCCAACCCGTTAATGGTGAAGGGTGGCAAGGGCTACGGCAGCGCCAGACTGGAACTCGAAAGGAACCCCAAGGATCCCATATCGCTACTTGAGGAGTACGACCGAGAGGGTGCCGCGACCGTTCGCGTTGCAGAGTTGTGTCTGGAATATGTCAAGAAGGAGTACGATACTGCTACTGACGCACGCAAGGCCGAGCTTCTGGATAGACTTCAGCCTGGACGACGCGTCTTCCTGTGGCTACTGCGTGGCACTTTGTATCAACCCGAAAGCTATGCGGATAACGGCCGATTTAGAGACATGCTGATTTTCTTCCTCGTCCACGAGAGACGGGAGGAGGACATCTGGCAATGGATCAAACTTGAAGTGCGAGCCCCAGACTCCCTCGAAAAACTTCCGCTCAAAGTCACTTCCGACCAGTGGAAGGAAGAACTCTACAGATATCGGTGGCGCGGCCGAATCCTGTCTAGCATGATACAGGAAAAAGCTGGTGTCACTTTCGCTCCGGCTCCTTCGGGCTCTATTCAGCAACTCCAGACCGCCAGACTGAGTGATGCCATCGAATGTCTGGTCGCTGCAATTGAGCTTATGCCGCACATGTCCTGCCTTCCAGCCCGAGCCGCGGGCGCTTTCCTGAGCACATTGTTGACCCGTCGCCTTCGAAGCGTCAATCCCCAAGGTGATGTGGAACTTGTACCAGGCGAGAGCATCGACGTAGAGCGTTTCGATAAGCTCATTAATGCAATTTCTCTTGCCCGTGCCAGCGACGTCGCTCACGGATCTCCAAAAAGCGTGAAGGATGAGGCATGGTATGCATTTTCACAAACCAAGGCCGCTCACTTGGCTCTTCTGCACCCAACTAAGCCGTCCGCTCTACCATTGATGAAGATCTTGAAGCGCTTTTTCCCCGACGACCCGTCTCACGCTTCCGCCAAGGATTTGGAGGCTCTGAAGCACGATCGTAGCCTGTGTAAATACTGGTCTTTGGTCGCTCTGAACTGTGCAGTCTTACTTCTGCGCCAGGGCCAACACGAAGACGCAGCCTGGGTCAAAAGGAGGGTCGATTTGTACTTTCCAGGATGGCGTCACTTAATCGAACAGGATGGACGGCTGTCCCATCTCTCGCTATTGAAAGATCAAACCGTACAAGACCAACAAGAAGCATTTACACCAACATGCACTCCATTACCAAGCTTCGCTTGAAATGCGAAAGCCTCGCGTCCTCTGCTATGTTGGCCAAGGCTTGCAATGACCAGCAGGTGACAGCCGGCTTGGCCGGGGACCAAATTTCAACCCAAAAGCTTACCAGGAAAGCAGTAAAAGATGGCCTGAATCTGGTTCTTCGAATTGACTCCCGCTACTTAACAGCAAACAGATAGGCTAGATGGCCATGATGTGAAGCGCACTGGATGAAGCTTGCCCTTTCATGACGCAGGAAAATATTCAAGGTACAGAAAATGGAATTTCGAGCTTGGTCGTGCATCTCACAGTGCCGAGAGCTTCTGCCGCTCCCTCAAAAACCGCCAAAGTTCACTTGCACGTTCATCACAAGGCATCGTGTAATCGGCATAAGCTTTTGGCAGGTACGTGCTTCGCTATAGCGTTGAAGTATTTCTGGTTCCTCACCGCGAGGGGTATACGCTAACTCTATTCATAGATCATCACAATCGGTTATCAAGGCCACAAGTTATGGCTTGACACTCAATCCCATACGTGCGTGGATATCCAACGCGGGCTCGATGCGAACTCAAGGCATCCCTCGAAGCCCAATGGGCAGGGGCGTATCACCCTTTGCGCTCCAGTTTCCATCGAATCCTCCAAGACCATATGCCCTCGTCGCCTTTACTTCTGGATATCGGCGATCTCGCTGTCTTCAGGCCACACATCATAGCCAAAATCGCCCTTCATGTTGACGAAGCGAGTGTGACGACCCTTCGCAACGGCATTCACTGCCTCGAAATCCTCGTCGCTCAAATCGATGCTCTTGAAATTACTCTCGATTCGGGAAGGCGTCGAGCTCTTTGGCAGAACAACGTATCCTCGGCGGATACCCCACGCGATCAGCACCTGAGCCAGGGTATTTCCACCCTTCTCCGCGATCTCGTTCAAAGTCTTGTTCGTGTTGACCTTTTCTCCCGTTGTTGGAACCTGGTTTTGCGATCCGAGCGGCGAGTACGCTTGAGGCAAAATGTTGTTCTCAGAGCAAAACTTGACCAATTCTTCGTTTGGAAGGAAAGGATGGATCTCGATCTGGTTTACCGCAGGCTTCACTTTTGCCCAGCTGAGCATGTCTTTGAGCCCAGCGACTGTCCAGTTCGAAACACCGATAGCTCTTGCTTTGCCAGACTCATAAATCTCCTCCATTGCCCTCCATGTCGGTCGTGGGTTGTTCGTCAATTCCTCTTTGATCACATACTGGCCCTTCTCGTTCAATTTGGGGTTGTAGTTCTCATCCTTCTCCGCTGCAATGGGCCAGTGCACAAGGAAAAGGTCTAGATAATCGACCTTCAACTTTTTCAATGAGCTTTCCAAGCTCCATTTCACCTCTTCAGGTTCGTGGAGGTGGTTCCAGACTTTGGTGCAGATGAAAATGTCGCTGCGGTGGACGGAAGGGTTGGATTTGAGGAAATCAGCTACGGCGTCGCCGACCTCGTCTTCGTTTTGATAAAACCACGCGCAGTCAAGGTGGCGGTAACCAACTTTGAGGGCGTGGGTTACAGCTTTGTATGTCTCGCCTTTAGAGCCTTCGTTGGCGAATGTGCCAAAACCCACGGCAGGAATGGCAACGCCATTGTTGAGCGTGAAGGTCTTGCCGTTGGACATTTTGAGCTATTGGTGGAATCTGAGTCAAAAGTCAAAGGTCTGGCAAGATGATCTTGGGTAAGAGTAGTATGTGTAGCGTTCGACGAGGTTTCAGAATTGTGATACACTACAAACAATGCAATCAACGGCAACGCCCCCACGGGTCCGCTCCCTTTCCGCGTTGATAACACCTTTTCCCAAACGCATCGTTCAGACTTTTCATCATCAGCATCATCGGCACATTCAAAATGATTCTAGCACACCGCAACAGAATCCATGGCTCGTTGAACTCACGACCATCGACGTCACACCGTCCGGACATCCAAGTCGCAAATCCACATATCCCTCTCGGCTATCCGACGCTGGCCGTCATAGCTGTGGATACACCTGCAAGAAAATCTCCATCGTCCGCGGCAACGAAGAGAAGAACTGGCAGCTTGGATTGGTATATCTCTGCGCAGAGGACTCCAGAGTGATATCATACCGTCAGTCAGCCCGAGGAAAGAGCGAACATATCTGGACCCTGGCAAACCAAACCTCAGATCAATCTTCGGCCCGGGCAAGGAAGAGGCCACACTAAAACGCCCACGCCCAACGCGTTGGATGCCACTGGACGTTTCCAACAGAGAAGCATCCCGTACGGTGATCCACTATTGCGAGAAGAGTCGGAGTCATATGAAAACGCGCTTCGCGGCTACGATTGGTTGCGTGGGGTGATGAAGCTTTTCTGATTATCGCGGCGTCTGCGGCTTATCTGCGAGCTTTTTGCAGTAATTGCACAGGTTCTTTGGAGGCGCGGGTGGCTACAATGGCTCCTGGTTGAATCGCTTTCATACTGGAAGGTTTTCTGGAACATGTCCCACATTTCATTCTACTGTAGGGAACACGGACACGGTGTCCAGGGCGGCACCATGTCGTGTCAACCCAGGGACCGACTCGACGAGAATAGTCTGCTGGAGACACTATGACATCGTTGCGGCAAGAGGGTGGATCTTTCTATCGACCACCTCATACGCCATCGCGTTGCGCGCATTGTTTGCGCTGCAAGGGGCATGTCTGTTGAGATGAACGGGTGCCAGAGAATGTCGTCCGGCGCGCGGCTTGGTGACGGAATGGCTTCATGTTTCGCCAGCTGTCGTTCATCCGAGGGGAGCAGCTCGAAGGGCAGAGGTTGAATATAGGCGCAAGATACCCTGGACACCGGTCTTTCGAGACACTGCTTGCCCACCTCTTTCATATCTGTGACCTCACAAGAGCTCCATCCATACACCCCATCTCGAGCTCCACCTACTTATCTCTGCTGTCTCATCCTGATCCATCCAGATCATTTCCAGAAGTCTGACAGGAGTCCACAAGCATCAACACCACAATCATGTCTGCCTTCGACGATAAGGATTTCGCGGCGGAGGCTGCCCCAGTTGTCAACAACACCCAGAGCACGACTGATCTCGCCCCAGAGGAGGGGGTTGGTGGCCATGGACGAGGGAGAGGAAGCTTTGGTGCCATTGAAGTGCCAGCCACCAGGAGCAGCATCGCTGACGCTACGCCGTTCATGCACCAGCTTTCCCTTTCACCATCTCAGAAGGACCGACGAGGATCAAGAAACTCTTTCGGAGCAGCACTTCCCATTCCACGTTCAAAGCGTCAATCCCGACTCTCATCCATTGCCTACGCAGATGGCAAGCCACAACGGCCGGGCATGCCACCCATCCAGCCGACTCGTGAGATCTTGGCTAGTCAAGTGCAGGACATGTCGAGCCAAAAGGTGAAAGCAGCCAAGGACATGGCCTTCGTTTTTGACATTGACGGTGTGCTTGTCCACGGAGACCGACTCATTCCTGAAGGTCAGCGAGTTTTGGAGATCCTGAATGGAGACAACGAGCTCGGCATTAAGATTCCACACATCTTCCTCACAAATGGTTCTGGAAAGCCTGAACAAGCTCGCGTGGACCAACTCTCCAAGATTCTGCATAACCCAATTAGCACGGAACAATTCATTCAGTCACACACACCCATGTCCGCCCTCGCAGAGTACTACAAGACGGTGCTCGTTGTCGGTGGCGAGGGTTACAAGTGCCGAGAAGTCGCAGAGCAGTACGGCTTCGAAGACATTGTCGTGCCCAACGACATCATCGCCTGGGACCCCACGATCGCTCCTTACCGAGTCTTCACTGACGCCGAGCGAGCGACCTCCCGCCCACGTGACTTCTCCAAGCACCGCATCGATGCCATCATGGTCTTCTCTGACTCTCGGGACTACGCAACAGACATGCAAATCATCATGGATCTCCTGCAATCGGAGAATGGGCTCTTCGGAACACGCGCCAAGGACCCGGTGTCGCAGCGGATCCCCATTTACTTCTCGCAAGGTGACTTGCTGTGCCCCACCGAGCACCCTTACCCTCGTATGTCGCAAGGTACTTTCCGCATTGGCCTGGAGGCTATGTACAAGGCCTTGACGGGAGAGGATCTGGAGCGTGTTGTCTACGGTAAGCCAGAGTTGGCGACATACAAGTATGCCGACGAGGTGATTGCCAGCTGGATGGAGACGATCCACAACGAGGAGAAGTTGCCAAAGAACATCTACATGGTTGGTGACAACCCCGCTTCGGATATCGTTGGAGGTGTAAGTCCTGCGCATTGTCCCCTAAATGTTTTCTGTCAATGATCAGATGGCTAACGCACACTGCAGAACATGTACGGTTGGAACACATGTCTTGTCCGCACCGGTGTCTTCCAAGGCGGCGACAACGACGAGAACAACCCGGCCAACTTTGGCGTTTTCGCCAACGTGCTCGAGGCGGTCCAGACTGCCATCAGGAAGGAGCTTGGCCAGGAGTTCAAGTTCCAGTGGTCGGATGAGAACATTAACCCATTGAAGGTGCCTGCCGCGGCTGCAGCCATCGAGTAGGCGGTTGCATTGATGCACAGAAGGCGTTGGGGATTTCTTTCTCCGACTTCAACATGAAGAGGCATATCATAGCATATTCGCGCAGGCGCAGGGCTAGATGGGGCGGTTAGTTGATAGTCAGTCGATCTACGGATGGCTGTTCACGAATGGCAGCAAACGACGTTTTTCCACGCGCTGAGCTTTTGTCGTGCACTGTCGCTTCTGCTGTGGTTGTCTGGTTCGCAGGCTTGTGTGGATGCGCATTGTGGCGCGTGAGGTGCATCGGCGGATGTTTCTCTCACCTCTCACCGCCCCGATGGGCACGGTGGAGGCATCCTTGTCGCGGAGGTGCGGGTCGCGTTGGTGCTCGTGCGACAGCAACGTCGCGTGTTCTGTTCTGTATCTCCTCCCAGACAACAACAACAACAACAACAACAACTTTTGCTCTTCGTGCATTCTGTCTGTCTCTGCACCGCGATCGTGATGAAGCTGTTGCCAGGTACCGGACGAGGACGCGAGGGAAGGCGGAGGAAGTGCACATGTGATCCTTCCTTGGACAAGGGATGGCGTCGATTGATCCGCCAGCCATTCCCAGCCTCGCGCCGAGCAAAAAAACAAGAATCCAAATTATGGATAGATGCGAGCGATGAGCCGTTTCTAACGCCCGCTCCAGCAGCAGACGGTGGGTGCAGCGCTACTGCAGCAGCAATCTCACTCACGCGACGTGAAGAACAAACAGCACGAGTCATTGACGACGCGCGAGTCATCCGTCCGCCAATGCTCCGCAGGCGTGGGGAGGAGCGAGCGAGCGAGCGAGGAGAGAGATGATCATTTAGGCTTTGGCTGGTGCTCTCGGTCGCTAATGTCCACCAAAACGGCAAGCACAAGGCTCTCGACGAGTGATGGATGGGCTGGTGCGATGCCGCGAATCCACACGAAGAATCGAGCTAAGCGTGGCCCTTTCCTTCTCCGCTTTGCTGTGCGCTCGAGATGCGCGCATCTGGTTGGCCATATGCTGAATGCGTCCGCGCAGTGGCGGCGTCACCTTCTCTTTTGCCCTCTCAACCTCTCCTTTCGCAACGTCGTCGTCGTTGCTGCGCGTGTGCTGCTGCTATCGCAGTGCGACGGCCGTTGGACTCGTGTCTGTTGGGACACACCGCGCTCCGCAGCATTGGCGACATTGTTTGTACCCGGTTGCCTGGACCCTACGACCTGGAGCGTTGTATGTTGAGCTGTGTTGCTGTTGCTGTGCAGCTGGCGCGAAGGGTCATAGCTTGAGAGAGGGTGGAAGCACATTTGTGGTGTCTCCAGCATGGCTTCTCCCCAAGTGGGCGGCGGACGACGCTATGTCAATTTCTCACGACCGCAGCGGACGCCGAGCGTGAGCAGTGCAGCTTCCACCATCACCAGTCAGGCACGGAGCGTGCAGAGCGAAGCTCCCAGCGTACGCAGTCAGGCCCCGAGCGTGATGAGCTACACGCCGAGTGTGAGGAGTCAAGCACCCAGCGTGCAGAGCCGAGCGCCCAGCACAAAGAGCAATGTGTCGACGATCCGAGGCGTGTTTTCGCGCTTCTCCAGTGCATCGAGCGTGCTCCGTTCGCCCACGCCATCAGAACAAGACGAAGCACAGCCATACAGACCGGCCAAGGCGAAGTTCGTACAATATCATGTCACGAGCGGTGATATCAGCACGCCGAGCGCCCAGCGACGACCTCAGAACAAGCGCATTCCCACCATGGACCAACGAGCTCTCCCACCTGCCATCCCCGAGCGAACCACTTCCTTGACTGTCGAACAACAAACCCCAATAAAGCCACAGATATGGCCGGCGACAGCTACGAGGGAGAAGAGATCTGGGAGTTTCACCTTTGATAGTGTCCCGAAATTGACGAGAACACCGTGGGAGTTGGAGCGAGGAAGACCAGGCTCAAGGTGGTCGCGAAGCACAGATCGCACATCGAACTTGCCGCGCAAGGCGTTTGGTGAACTGCCACGGGAGATTTATCAATGCGTGCTCGACAATTTAGAAGCTGTGCATACCCAGCAGGATACAGTGGACGTGCTGTCGCTTCGCAAAGATTTGCGCTCGCTTTGTCTCGTCGACAAGAAGTGGCAGTCCATTGCCAGAGAACATTTATTCCGCGAGCTCTGGTTACCAAACAACAAAGCGATTGTCAAAAAGAGATTTTCTGCATTCTCGACCAAGCAATCGAAGAGCAAACTGAGAGTTTTGGTGGAGACTCTTCGCAAAACATCCGGACTGGGGTTCCTGGTACATCACATTCGAGTCGGAGCCGAATTAGCAGAGCAGCTGGATGCCGAGGCGTTTGCGCCCTTCAAAAAGGATTCGGCACTAGACTTCCTGCAACTGATCATACGAGACTGCTACAACCTGGAGGAAGTGAGTGGATTCGTATTGCCAGCTACTGAATCGACAACGCCCGTCCTCGAAGCGCTCGCGAGCCGGAAGAGGCTCAAGTCACATGCCTGGAGTCTGGACTCGACGCGTGCATTGCCCGGACTGGAGCACTTCATCTTTTGTCACGATGACTGGGTCAATCTAGAGACGCTGGCCATCGCCGCAGATCCAGGTGTCGATCTTGGCATAGGCACAATGTCTGCCATACTACACCGACTGCCTTCGCTGAAGCATCTCGCCGTCTTTGGTCTTCACCGCTCAGACTTTCACAACACCTCGCTTCTAACACTGCCCCCGGTCAGGTCTCTGCGCCTTGAGTGTCTGTCAGGTCTGACAGATGAGGGCATCGAGCAGCTCTCGTTCTCTCGCCTCGCCCTCTCACTCGAACGCCTTACTCTTGTCGGTCTCGAACTCGTCTCCCTACAAACCATCCAAACCCTTCTTTCCCACCTCACGCGACTCAAACGCTTCGCCATTCTTCAAGAAAGCTCTCCCGAACCTCCAATGGGCATATTTACGCCCAATCGCTCCATGGCGCTTTCTTCACCGAGCCTCCGACACCTGCACTGGGACTGCCTTGTTCCCGGCACATCGCTCTCCTGGCTGGCGGAATCCATCACTGAAAACAGGTTTCCTCGCTTGACATCGATCAAAATTCCGTGTGACTACGACGGCATCCTCCAGGAGTTGTGCCGTCCGATTTATCGAGAGAAATTGTCCACCGAGGACCTCGAATACCTCTCTGAACACACTTCCTCTGGTCGCTACGAGCGGAACCTCCGCGTCAGCCAGATCCAGGCGCAGGTTCGAGTAAGGGAAAGTGGGGCACAGCCGTCCTTCAATGTTGTAGTACAAGATGAGCACGAATTGAAAGCTACGCATACGATTGGGGGCTATGTAGGGAATATGGGCTCTAAGATCGAATATCGCATGGATCCTGAGGTGGGACCGAATGCTTTGGCGGAATTTGATGATGTGGCGCAACCGGTGCAGATGGGGATCGACGGGAAAAGAGTGGAAAGGCGATTGGAGGCAAGAATGTTGTTCTGATCCGCACGAGCCATTCTGCCACAGATGCATGACAACGTATGAAGGAGAATGGCTGCAAATCATTTGTACATATTGTAATTCAAGTGCGACGATTGATTTAGAGATACCCATTTACGAATTGAATGAGGAGCTTTGCTTGCATTTCACTTTTGACTGTCTCCAAACCACTCATTAAGAACACTGAACTCGGTACTGCGAACTAAGGCGCTGAGTTTGAGGTGAAATGTGAGTCACGTCCTACTAAGAACGGAGACATCGTAAAGGAGTCGAGGAACATGGAATAATTACGCCAATATCATACATACGAATCTGCCAATTGTGGGCTTCATGCATGCTTTCCCCTCTGCATACCATGTCACTTGGTGTGTATCGTGCTGATTCCCCTCCCCGAACGCCATCGCTTCAAAGTAGCAACATCTCATCCCACCAGCCTTGCCAGGCCTCACTCTTTACACCTTCATCCACAAACTCAACACCCCCTTCAAGTACTCCACAATTTCCTCTCCACCCAACTTGCTCTCGCCGTACACGCGATCCACGAAGCTGATCGGACATTCCGTGACGCGGAATCCCATCGCCTTCGCCCTGACCATCATCTCCATCTGGAAAGTATAGCCCTTGGACTCCGTCCGATTAATCACCTCCTGCAAAACCGCCTTCTTATACAGTCGGAAACTGCCCGTCAAATCGCTCACTCCAGGTCGCAAGACCGTATCCGCGAACAAATTCGCTCCCCGCGACACCATTTTCCTTTTCAAATCCCAGCCATACACGCCTCCGTTGCCCGCATACCGCGTTCCGGTCACGATGTCCCAATCGCCTTCTTTTTGCGTCGCGATCATGGACGGCAGGAATTTGGGGTGGTGCGAGAAGTCCGCGTCCATGATGATGACGAAGTTGCCGGATGCGAATTGCAAGCCATGGACGTACGCCGTACCGAGGCCGAGTTTGCCCGTTCGGGTTTTGAGGATGATGTGCGTGGAGGATTTGGTGTTGTAGGCGGAGATGAGCTGTTTGGCCACGTCTTGCGTGCCGTCGGGAGAACCGTCGTCGACGATGATGACTTCCCAGTCGAGGGAGCTGCGAGGTGGTTAGAAGATGTTTGGGGCTGAACAGAAGTGGGGACTTACTGCTCGGTGAAGGTCTTGTGAAGCAGCCAGATGATGATTGGCAGGTTTTTGCGCTCATTGAAGGTCGGTAGAAGCACCGAGTACTTGTTTTTGACTGCCATTTTGGGAGAATTGTAGGTTGAAAGGGAGCGGCGATAGTTGGAGCTGGTTTGCGCGAAACGTCGTGGACGTAGGGACGTGCAGCCAACGCGACTGGAGGTCCAGCTGGCTTCTCCGCCATTCAGGGGCCATCCTCGCATGCCAAGCCGAGCACATGCAAATGAGCACTTCACGACTACCTTACAGATGAGCATGCTGAGCAGCCCACCAAGTACACATTGTCCGGCAGTAGACGCAGAAAGCTCGACGACAACATATGAGTGCGTATTTGATCGAAAACGATATAGAAATAACGCGATCAATGGGTTCATACGGAAAGAAAAGAAGTCTTGCACCGATTCGAGTACATCTCCAAATGCAACAAGACCACCATCAACCTCTTCAAAATACCCACAATCTCAATCACCTCACCTCGGATTCACACGAACCATAACATACTCCCTCCTAATCTCTCCAGCCAAACAGAACGGATCTTGAATTGTGTCCGGCGTATCAGTCCCATCGTTATAACAAATACTCTCCACTGTCTCGCCCCGGACGTTCACGCAGGCCAATTCACATGTCCCGTCTTCATCCATGTAATCGACTTCGCAAGTGACACGTTGCTGCGTGGCGGAAGGCTGCTCGACGAACAACACGGCCGGGCCAGAGCCTTGGACTGCGAAGACGGTGCTGGAGTCAACAGTATCGTTCGTATAGAGGAGGCCGGTGTTGTCAAGGTGGAATGTGCTGGGAATGATGGGATTTCCATCAGCTGAGAAGCTGCCCTGTAAGGAAGAGGTGGATGTTAGCGGTTGCCTTGTGATTGTGAGTCTGACTGATATTTGCAGCCTTTACTCTGTACAAGGAATGATTCGCAGCAGCGATATGTTGCAGTCATCTCACTCACATATGGTGCATTGTCGCCAATTTTCAGACAGTGCATTCGATTCAGGTTTGCAGCCATGATACCGAAAGCTGTCGGTGTAGCGACGCCTGTGACAGTGGTGGTGGTTGTGGAAGAGACGGTGGTGGTTGTCGTTGCTGGTGTCGTCGGGATTGAAAGGCACGAACAAGCTGTGGAGATTTGTGCATTTTTGGTAAACTTGGAATAGCAGTTTGGCTTCGGCTCTGGCTTCTTATTGTTGCGCTTGTTTTTCTTCCTGGGAGTTTGACCTGGTACTGGACTGGCGCAAGTGAGATAAGATGTCACTGTTGATGTTTTGGGTGGACTGTTGGCGCTACTGTTGTTTAGCAGTGCTCAAAATCATGCCGCGGATGAACTTACTCAGTCACGGTCGAAGTGATAGTGCTCCTCGGTGGAAGAGAAAGGTAAGAACTGCAGAACTTGGTTGCTGCAGCTTGTTGGCTGTACGAAGTCACGACCTCATTAATCGTCGAGCAGAGAGCATTGTTGTTCCCGGTGCCAGAGGCCACGGCCACGGCAATGAACGAGGCGCAGAATATCAAATGCATGTTTCAAGCTGAAGAGTTCTTGTCGATGGATTCTTCTCTCAAAAAGAATAAACTGTGACTCGTACTTATACTGCTTATAAAACTCAACATCTTCGCCGACGGCGCGTCGCCCATCTTTTCCTCCAAAGGGACTTCCAGTATTGAAATCGCACGAGACGCCATCGTAGCAGAGCTCACGCATGTACCTTTCCAAATGTGTAAACCTAAAGTAGATCAGGCCATAGCTGGAGCACAGTCCAGATCTCGCAAAAATGCCCGAGTGAAAGCAATCAGCTGATGTTATGTATCCGAACGGCGTGGCCGATGTGCTATGGCTGCAGCAATCCAATATCTCGCGCGTGGTGCATGCTTTGCCGACCCGCCCTGCAGTAGGCCGGAGCCCAAGCTTCTGCTTGAACGCGTAGAGTTTTTGACTCTAGATCAGCTGAGCTGGAGCGAGGTCTCATTCGACCTTCTGGAACGGGTAAAGGCTGGACCCGAGTCAAGTTCATTCCAAACATCGCTCTCGCCGGGCCTTGGATGCTCTTTAGGTTTTCTAGAACAACACTAGAGGAATGATCGGGTAAATATCAGAACTTCGTGCGCCTTCAGACTTTCCATGTGAAGCGAAGTACCCAGTCGATCTCTCCGGCGGGAATAACTGATTGCCATTCCAACGGAGCCTTTGAGAGGTATTGGGATCGTCGGGTGAGCGACTTCCAGAGATATTCGAAGTCGTTGATATCAACACACCTAGGCATGATCCCTTGGCTCAATACAATCGCAACGCCCCTCGCGAAGCATGTCTCAATTAGCGCCCTTTACCACAGTGACTCATCAGTTCATATCGGTACACCCTGCCTCCGGTGCACCAAGCGTCCTTTCACCCACACCGCCTTTGTATTCCTGTCATCGCCGCCATAAACCCATTTGTTCACTCTGTCGTCCCAACTCTCATGACCAAAGACGTCCACCAAACCCACATCTTCTGCAAATGTCGCCTCCTCGCCACCGCTCACATCTCCATTAACTAAAGTCTCATCCTCGCCCTCGCTGACATCATCCAGTCGAATCAACTGTGCATCCCAATCCATTCCTACCTCGAATCCTCCGATTCTGTCTTCCAGCCCAACAACCTTCGCTCCACCTCTCGTAGCCAAAAACAATGCCTCTTCGACCGACAACTTGACATCGTCAACATCTTTCTTCTTTTCACTCATTCCGCTAGACTCATGCGTGATACACAAATGTCGACTTGTGAACAACGCCTCCCGACACTCTGCCAAGATCGAAGGCGTGTACCCTCCACTCACATCTGTCCCCAGTCCGATCGTCATCCCCTCGCGAAGCATCGCCTTCACCGGCGCACATCCAGACGTCAGCGCCGCATTCGAAGCCGGACAATGCGAGATCTTCGCATCGCGTAATTTGATCAAATCGCGTTCTTCTGGTGTCAAATGTACGCAGTGCGCCAGGATCGTCTTTGCTGTCAGCAGCCCCGACGAATCGTACACATCGGTGTAATGCTTCGATGCAGGGAAAAGCTCTGTGACCAATTGAATTTCGGACGAATTTTCACATAGATGAGTTTGTACAGGGACGCCAGTTTCGTCGTGGAGCTCGCCCAGGAGCTTGAGGGACTCTGCGGAGCAGGAGGGCGCGAAGCGGGGTGTTATGATGGGGCTGATGAGGTCGAATGTGGGGTCTATGGAGCGGACGTGATCGATGCAGGCCTTTGCGTTGTCGCGTGAAATTGCGGGCGATTCGTCGCGGTAGAAATCGGGCGAGAGGTGGGAGTCCATGCACACCCGACCGACGAAAGCTCGTTGGCCTTTGTTGTGGCAAATGTCGGCTAGGAGATTCGTGGCTGGGACGTGAATTGTTGCGAAATAGCAAGCTGTTGTTGTGCCATGGGAGAGAGTCCGAGACACGATGCGTTTGTATATCCTGCTCGCTTTCTTCAAATCGGTAAAGGATGATTCGAGGGGAAAGGTGTAAGTATTCAGCCAGTCCAGAAGGGTCGACTTTCCGAAAATCCCGGCATTAGGATATTGCGAGGCGTGAATATGGGTATCTAAGCCATTGTCAGTCTTGATCTTCCAAGCTGTATCCGCTTCTCAGAGTTGCTCATGGCGACATCAGACATACCTACAAAACCTGGGAAAAACCATCCCGAGCCATCAACATCTACAACCTTTGCATCCTCCCACCCTTCCATGACCGGCAGTTGCGCTCGATCTACATCTCTTTCGATAAAGGAAATCTTTCCGTACTCATCGACTCCAATCACAGCACTCGTGCAAACATCCAGCGTTGTCAGAGTCTTGCAATGAATAAACGGGCCGACATAGAGCGTTTTCTGCAGCGCCATAGCAACAACTTGGACACGCTTACAAACTCGGAAGAGGGACGCGAAGATCAAGGAAGCGAAGAAGAGAAAGAAGATGTTTATGGCGCGCCCGCGAGCTTCACTTTATGTTGGCTGACGAGGAAGAAGCAAGGATGCAAGCGTATCTCGTTAGCGCACAATCTGAGGCCGGGTCCGGGTCCACAAGCCACGAGACGATCGGCCAGCTCCGGGGTCGAGCATGTGAACGTTCGACAACCGTTTCACAAGGGGACTAATGAGACAGAACATGCCGTGTTGTGGCTCAAAGAATAATATTATGCATTCGCAAAAGACTAAAAATGTACCAAATGTCTATTCTTGTAGGACCTAGCATCCGATGCGACATCTTATGGGAAGACACATTACCAACGCCTCGCTGAATGGTGCGCATCATTCTAGTTCGCAATAGCTTCTCCAATCGCCTTCGCCAGTCGCCGGTATTCCAATAGCAGTTCTTCAACTTCGCCCAGCTTCAGTTGGTTCGCGCCCTCGATCTCAAGGAACCTTTTCTTAGGTGGCTTGAGTTTCCTCAGCTCGGCAAGTGATTCTCTCGCATTCATCTCGTCGCCTTCGCCCAAGCCAGCTGAAGAGTCCCGACTGCGAGTTCTATCCAACGCTGGTGAAAGTGAGTCGTTTGCCTTCCGCATGCTATCAGGAGACTCTACGAGTCCGTTCAACCTTCCCTGTGCTGCGGCAGCACCTGCAGGTAATGTCGATGGTTTTGCATCAGGCTGCGGTGGAATGCTCGGCTGTGAAGAGCTATTGACACTACCCGCTCGGCCGAACCGTGGAACAAAAGCAGGCATTCCAAACTTGTTGAGCGGATTGATGGAATTGAAGAGGCCAGCTGGAGTCGTCGGCTGCTGCGTCCCCTTATCCTTTGCAGCAGTACCAGCGACGGTTTTTGAATCAAAGGTTGCGGCTCTCTGTACACTGGAGCCCGATCTCATACTCTCCACACTTTTTTCGCGCACCACCTTTTTGCCGCCTAGAAGTTCGAGCACTTTGTTCGTTTCCAGCAAATTGCCGCCGCTAGACAGTGGATCGCCATGGGCTGGGCTGCTGCGGCCAGAGAAGCTCGCGGAGTCGTCGTCGCCAGATCCTTTGATTGGCGCCGAAACGAGTCTTCGCGCATCCTCCAATGTCTTGGGCAGAGATGATTTCGAATCGGCGACTTGCTCTTTAAATCGTCCAAATAGGAACTGCATACTGTTATCAAGAGTGCCATTCACGGAGTCATAGAGCTTGTCGGCGGCATTTAGGAAGTCCTGTCTACCTGTGTCCACACGAGCAGCAGTCGTTTCAATCATAGACGAGATCCTTCGCTGTTGCATTGTAGGTCTTGTAGGCTTCGGGGCGACGAGACCAGGTGAGGGCAGGCTTTTGGCAGCGCTACTTGAGCCTCCGCTTAGCTCGGCTGATGCAGCATCCACCGTGGACACGTCAGGTGCGAGAGTGTGAGAATTCTTGGGCAGGACAATAGCAGTCGGCCCCTCCAGCCTCGGTGTTGTTGAGCGGCTCGACATTGAGATTGGCTTCGCGTCGGGACCTTCAGGTAGCTCGTCAGCTCGCAGCGATGAAAGATCGACCGTTTCCAGGAACGAGATCGCGGCTTCCAGGTTAACTAGACAGTATGCCGCTTCGCCGTCGACCTTGCTTGACATGCGAAAACGCTGGATGAAGGCGAGATTGCTGACGACGTTGATTCCTTCTGGTGGCGAAGTGATGAGGGTGTAAATCAAAGTGGGCAAAATCTCGTCAGCGGACGAGGAGGATGGGAAGATCTGGGATAAAGTCTCCACAATGGCTTGGTGAGCGGCAGTAAGGTGCTGCAGCTTGCCAAGCGGGTAGTGATCATCGTCCATGCGCTGTAGGGCCTCGCGTGCCGGTGCCAGAGAGAGATTAATGTCATCTTCCTTCTCTTCTGCCAGCCGTCGCACATCGGGCTTATCCATATGCAGTTCCTTTAAGCCAATCCCAACCACTGACAGAGCCTGCGTCCTCGACCGCAGCTTATCGTCTCGAGCTTCATCCTCCGTGCTGCGATGCTTCCATATCTTGCTATAGATCTTCTCACAGACCGCCCGCTCTACTGCTTCTTGCATAGCTATTCGCTTGAGCTCCAACTGCTTCCTCGCCTTCTTCCTGTCTGCCACTTCGCTCGCTGTAAGCATCTCAGCATGGCCAGCTCCATCATCATGCGAGCCTCTCTTCGCTCCTGAGCCCGATCGCTGTCTGCCTTTGCCCGTCCTCGTCTGGGCGGGTGGCGTTGTCCTCCCTATCCTCGCGGCAAGTGTAGCAATGTGAGTAGCGATGTGATTCGCTGCTCGCTCGTAGAAGTCTTGGAACAGATCCGACAGCTGTTCCGCGTTCAATGGGGTGGGATGCACCTTCGCAGACAAGCTCTCGAGAAATCGATCGCAGAGGGTCCTAATCTCCACGGGAAGCTCATCCATCGTACTGGGCACATTCAGTCCCGGGGTGCTGGCTCCTTCTTTTGGCTCCTCGTGATGCTCCTCCTCCCGACTCTCAAAGACATCGGCGGTAGACTTCTGGCCATTCAGTTCGGGAGACGTCGCTATGTGTCTCGCAGCGGGGACAGACGGTATGCCGGCCTCACGCAGCGTGCTTGCTCGTTTCCTCGACGGCGATTCCGCCGACTCCGCCTGCC